>BMAV01000088.1:0-28180 GCA_019973955.1 Trichonephila inaurata madagascariensis | reverse complement strand
CAAAAAAGTTAAATTTTCCTATGCTCTAAGAACGCCAAGAAGCAGGAAGCTAAATGAGGATTAACTTCAAAAGTGTTGAGAACCGGAAGGCAAAAATTGAGATACAAATGTTTCAACAAGTTGTAAAGATATATTCTTTTATTTGATTTCTTTTACAATGTAAATTAAGGCATCAATATCTATCAAAATATATATCTCAACAAAAAAAAAGTAATTTTTTATTTTAGTTATTATTTTAACCAATTTAAAAAATAATGTATTAAAATCAAAAACTTATATTCTCGAATGAAATGTTTTAATAAATTTTGTTACATCAAATTTTTTTTAAGGCTGTCCTCGCTATATGTGCGATAGCCTGAATTAAAAGCAGAGCACATTTTCAGACAAAAAAAAAAATACTGTCTCAATTTTTATGAAAATGTGCACCATTTAAAATTCGTGCGTCTGTTTATAATATAGCGTTTTTAAAATTTTAAAATATTCCATAAATAGTTTTTTTTTTCATTTTTAACATGTAATTAGATAGTTCATTTAGAATTTTGATATAGAAGAAAATATTCGAAACACATTTTTTAACAGAAAAAATGGATCAGCTCAGATAAAAATGAGGAGTATCAGTGGCGCACACAAGGGGGGAGTCCTAGGGTCCGGACGCCTCCAAAGGTCCTTGATTTTTTTTTGATTGATTATAATTCTAAGTATATTGTACGTAGAATTTAATTAAGTATTTGTTTTGAATGATTAATTTTATTAATTAAAGCTAATTATTTATTCAAATAATGAGTTTTTACTGTTTTTCTTTCCGAAAATGGACAAAATCAAAAGGAGCATGATACAAGAATGGTGGACTTTCAACCCTGGACTACCCCCGTGGAAAAATTCCCGTGTACGCTACTGAGGAGTATGATAAAATATACTACTTTCTATAGGATATAAAAGTCAGATATTGATATTAATGTTTCAGTTCATTTATATCTGAAGAAAATATAAAATATTCCAAATTCGAGTCCTATTCTTTAACATTAAGCGAATGCAGCCTTAATTGATAAATTCTGTGTTCTCAGATATTCCATACAAGACGCGGTTTCTGGTTTCATTAATAATTCTTATGAAATGGGCTGTACTACCAAAAGAGGTAGTACCCAAAACGTGATGGGTGAATGTCAAATCCAAAACCACATAAAAGAAAATTCCTAAGCCTGTAAGGATTCAGAATCCCAGAAGACCACTTCCGGGATTAAATAAGTAATAATCAATGAGTAATAAGCGGCTAGCGTGCGCTAGATGAAATATGATTAAAAAGTGTACATTAAAAATATATGCTTAAGTATGCAATTAGGATAATTGACAGAAAATATTTGGAAGTGGGGTATAACTTCCTCAGAAAAAAATATGCTTTTTCACATAAGCATTTATATTACTAAGCAATTCAAGTTTTTTGCCCCAGAAAAATAGTGATTTTTCATACAACACAACATCCAATAGGAATTAATTGTGCTTAAAAATATCCACTGAAAAAAAGAAATTGCACTTTTTCCAGATGCTGTATCAATGGATAAGTGGTTACGGATACAGAGTATAATGACTCATCTTTCAATTCACACATAAATTTAGAAGCTTTAAAAATATAATTCAATTTTTATAGTACCTAAGCTCTTAAAATTAATTCTAAATTATCAATGATTTTTATTTTTCGTTCCGAAATGAGCCTATTTTATATATATTACTTGATTTACGTTTAACTATGTTTGTTAAAATGTAAAAAATATTTTAGATATAAAAGATTTCCCCAAATAAAGGATGCAGTCTGAAAAATTTATAAATGTATATCGTAATAATACAAATTTATTTAATCATTGGAATATTTCTTCCACACACAAAAATATGTTCTGAGTTTATAATCAGTTCCTTGAAATTAATCAGACTATCTTAAGCCCTTTCAAGGCCAGTGATTTCACAGGGAAACATATATACATTACATTACATACACACGTATATATTTCTTTCACACATAAAAATCAGAACAATTTCATAAAATTTTATAAGAAATATATGAATAGGTTGTTTCACACAATGCAACTCCTACCCCTGAAAGTGTTTAAACCAGTGCAGGCTTAAACTCATTTCGGGCCCTGGACGCAGAAGATCTAATCACTGGCGGATCCCAGGAAGGCTTTTGAATCGATTAAGTGCAGCTTATCTGAGCCCCTGAGCACCCGCCCCAATGGATAAATTTACACTAATTTAAATAATATTTGAGAGAAAGAAATTATTTCAAGAGAATAATATTTCTCGCCTTTTTCTACCCACTTTTTATATATACCGTAAAATCCGGCGTATAACGCGTACCTACACTTTCGAGCTGCATTTTTTAATTTTTAAGTATGTTCGCGTAAAACGCGCCCCCCTTTTTTACGAAGAAATCAAATGTACATTGCAATTCTTTATGTTTGAACATTTTTTCCCGGGTATTTTTCCCAAGGTTAGAAAAAATAGCATACTTTTTTGAACAAAACCCTTTAAGTTCATGGGGGTGCATTTCTTTTTTAAATAAACAGTATTTCGATATTTATAGAAGTCTAATGTTTTTCTACGCTTATCTTTTATTTTCTATTTTTAAAGCTCTCACTTTTATATCCGGCGTATAACACGAACCCATAAATTTCAATAATATTTTTTGTGTTAAAAGTGCGCGTTATACGCACGATTTTACGGTACTTTAGTTTTCGTGTTTGGATTCGTTATTTTCTAGTAGTCAACGATCAAACAATACACTTTTTTTTTTTTTTTTTTGAAAAGTAGTTTTAATTACTGAAGCAAGCAAACATGGTGAATATTTTCAAATGGAAAACAATGCTAGCAGTACTGTGTGGGGGAAAAAGCATTTCTGGCAAGGATTGACAATTGACAAATGTAGTTTTTTTCTTAAGAATCTGGGTCGAATACCAATCGAGCAGCAGAATTGGCGGCGACAGAATTATTTCAAAGTCTGATGCCCATAATGAAATCTGGGGTAGGATCTGTCTCCGTGGCACCATCAAGTATTTCCGTAAACATAGTTTTACGGACAAGATAAACACGAGTCTCCTAAAATTGACCATCCTTTCCTCAGTGCCGACGTCTGATGCCAAATCGCTATGTGCTCTTCAGCGACTGGTGCCGTAGCACTCACCCCCAACCTGCTCAGGGGTCGGGCGTCTCTGTGTTTACCTTCTGGTCAACCGTCTCCGACAAAAGTAATTTGACGAGCTTCAGATAACGTAATGGAATAAGTAAATAGAGGTATGCTTCCTTTTGACAACCTCTGTTTTGAAAGAGGTTTGTCGGAATGGGAAACTAAATTACTGTTCCATGTTTGAGTGGTTTTTGATTGGCATTCTTGGCCTGAGATTTTCCAAGAACTTTCTTTCTCTTCGTATTTGTGGAGGGGCGAGATAAGCTCCCTTTGTTTTGCATTTCGCTAGAGGTTTTGCTGGAATTTTTAAGGCTCCTTGAAAATTATATAGAGGTCATTTTCTCTTATTGTTTGTTGTTCGATGAGCGAGATGAAATGTTTAAGTTGCAGGAATTTCAGAAGTGTCGGATGAAACAATGAATACAGTTGTTTAAGTTACTAAAAATGTACAGAATCTAAAACAAAACGTTTCTTAAAGGGGTTTTTTTTTTAGGGAAAAATTTATTAGCTCTAAGTGTTTTTGTAAATTAAGGATTAATTGTGTGATGTGGAACTATTTCACTCAAATTTCTAGAATTTGGTTGTTTTTAGGATTAATTAAAAATATTTAAAGATTTTAAAATCAATTTTTTCCGAAACTAAATAAGAACTATTTTTTATAAAAAACATATTTAAGCAAACTGCATTACAATCTCTAAACTTAAGAAGCATAACAAAAGTTGGCTTCTACTAAAAAGAGCAAATAATAACTTACAGAATTACAAAAAATAAGTATAAATTATACAACTTTTAAAGAATTTTAAATAACAAAATTTTAAAAACCCAGACTTCTGCAACTCAATTTTAACGTCGTCTCCCAAAAAAAAAAGGGCATTTATGTTACTTTTGCTCTCCGGCATAAATGATGCAATTTTTTATTTATACTTTAATATTCCTTCGCAACAACTTCTAAGAGAAAAAAAAAACCTGTTTGCGAAACTAGGAGACGCAGTTCACACGCACACAAACACACACACTTCGGGAATAAACATGGACTCTGATTCGATAGAATCGAATAAAATTATATAAAATAAAGCGATAAAGTGAAAGGTAAACTGCAAACTTATTTTGCAAATGTTGAATCAAAATCTCAAATTGATCAATCTAACTAAATTTATGCTAATTTTCTTGGTTTTCCCAGATACCCCACACAAGAAAAAGCATATTTTAAACCCAAAGGGGAAAATTTTTCTCTCTCCCCCAAAAAAAGGAAAAAAAAACCCTCCTCTCCTCTTTTTGAGATCCCCAAAGAACTATTAGACCCTGGAATTTTAAAATTTGTACCCATGTTTTTTTTTGTTGATTAGAGATCCATTAAGAAGGTTTTTGGTAAATCGACTCAGAAGGAGATTTACGTGGGCGTTCTCGATTAAAAAAATTCCGTGTTTGAACTATTTAGTCTACAAAGTTTAAACTTCGTAAGCATGTTTCTTTTGATGAACAGAGATCCATTCACTGGAATAGACTAAAGTGGAGAGGGTACAGGGGCGTAAAAGATAAATATACCTCCCTTTTAGAAATGCAAGTTCTGTTCTTTTTAAATTAAGATGTGACGCTGTAAGAAGGGTTTTCATTACAATCGAAAACTTATTACTAAGATTTAAATATTAATGGCTTAAAACAATAAATAGTTTTACAGTATCGTGTGAAATACCTAACGAAGTGGGCGGGTAATGGTTAGTTAATAAGAGCAAAATTTAAAAATTTTTTCGATTTTGAAATTTTCATTTTTAAAATCTGTCATACAATTTAAATTTGAATCAAAAATTTTTTTCTTTGAAAATTTTTTTTCCCTTTCTTGTAATGGAAAAATAACGGATGTAAAATAACGGACTGCAAAAAAGAAGTAACCTCGGGAAGTTTTTTTGCGATGTTAAATAGCTAAGGAAACTCTAATATATTTTGTAGTTTAGTTATATATACAATCCCATTTACTGTTTAATCTCTCTTTTTAATCTGTTTTCATGGGTTTGTTTGATAAGTAGACATAAAAAAGAAAAAAATAAAAATAATGTAGTAAAAGGGAAAAGAAATGAGTGATGATTACGTTAGTTCCGAAATTAAATTTCTCGTCAATTTTTTTAACTTGAAAGATAGTACAGTAAAACGTCGTTTATCCGAACGTTTATTATCCGGGGGCTTCCAAAAAATTTCCGGGGGAAATTTTTTTTTCAACAGCATGGGACGTTTAGAAGTTTCGAAAAGTGCGTTTTCGAAAAAAGATGCTTTGGAAAAAAACATGGAATAAACTGTGGTCGTTGAAGACGAAAAAAACTTCAATGACGACCCCAGGGGACACTTTGTCCAAATCCCGGATTTTTTAAAAATGGAAAGAAGATGTGGAAACCTGGATGGCATGCGAATGAAGGCTTTATTTCAAATGCTAAATGATGATGGTTTGGGGCTTCCCGGGAAGCAGAATTCTGACCCTGTCGAGGATAAAAAAAGGGGTAAAGAGGGCAACAACAAAAAGAAAGTAACAAAGGGGCCATCAAATGTTGACGCGTTTTTTGCGTTAAAAAGGGTATGGGGTTATACGAACAACAATCAGGTGTTGTCCATTAACTACTGCTGTTCAAGAGAATCAGTGACCTTTGAAAACGAAAAACGAGGGTGTACAATGGTTTTTGGGGAAAAAAAGTGAACCACAATAAAAATAAAATTGGACATTTTGCACCTATTTTGGGTTTTTCTTCAAAAAACGTTTTCCCGCATGTGATGATTTTCAATACTAAAAAGGCCCGGGTTTTTATATATTTTGGACCGCATTGGGTTTTTTTTTATCGGGGCTTTGCGTATCTTAACGTGTCCGGGGGCCCCAATTAATTCGGGTAAACGACGTTCTGCTTTTATTGGGGAAAAAAAGAACGGCATTACCGTAACAAAAGCTAACCAACTTTCCTTAACTCACTACAGAAAGAGCGAGAGTAAAGGAGAAATGATGCATACGCAAAAAATAGCGATAAGCAGCAGACCAACGTATCTAATCTCAGACGAGTGGAAACCAGAAAGGCCATAAGTTTTTTTTAATTGGCTGCATTTTGGTTGCCAAACCCTTGTAGATACGACAAGTCCCCAAGTAAAATCCATTTCACTGGTGGCATCATCTAGTGGCGGCTCCGCTACCAAATTTTTAATGCATTAGTTTATTGAATTCAAGCACTCGTTGAATGTTAAATATTGCCGTGCTTTAATTTTGCCGAGAGTACCAGAGCCAAATTGATACTCAAGGGTGTGACGTTTGAGATAAAAACGGTACCATGATAATTTGAATAATTTAAATATTTAGTTTATTTACTCTCAACTATTATTTACAGATTATACATTGAAGCTATTAAGCTTATTAAAAGATTATTAGAGTTCAAATGATGTGGTTTGGGAGGGAGGAGTTACTTTTTGGGGTCCGCATTCAACGGAGGTTGTCAGACCATCCCTTCTTTCTCTCTCTCCTTTGGGGATCAGCGGCTGGCGTCTTTAGCTTCCAGTTACATCCTGCTAGTCGGGAAAAGGGTCCCTCGTGGTGTCAAAGGTTGCTGGGGTGATCCAATGTGGGATCACGTGATAATTTTAAAGATGCAGATGAAAAATGCACGTGTGTTGATCCACAAAGATGCCGATTACCCAGCTGTGTCGCGGGAATCGTTACAAGAGCTTTTTCATGCCACCTAATCATATGCCATGCTTAACTACGATTTTCGAATACAGAAACTCATTGGACTCCAGCCGGGATCGTCCGCACCCTTAAGCTTACCAGGCGGGTATGCTACCTCTATACCATCGAGCCGATAGACTAAGCAAACTAAAATCCGCCGCTTTTCTAGAAGAGACCAAGGATGTTTGAGTCAAGGAGTTCTGTTCTTGAATGGAATGCGAGATCCCCCATTGCTTGCTTGTGCCCTTTGTTGCGTGGAGTCTGTAAAACATATTCGTCGACTGGGAGGGGTAAATTGAATCACTTGGCGTACAGTCGTGCTTTTATCCCATCTTTTTCCTGCTTTGAAATCCAGCACTATCGAGACAAAAAAAGTAAGGAATGGGCGCAACATTTTCATGAAGAGCTGATCACCCAGTGATGCTTAAAGACTTTTTTGAGGTCTTAGGCGCAGGGCCGATCCCAACAGGTGTGCAGCGTGTGCACCGTACGCGGGCGGCCAAATCAAGAGGCGGCCACATGCCGAATATCGTTCTATTAGTCAAACAAAATTTTTTATGAATTTATCAAAATAAAACTTATAATAAATCGAACAAATATGCAAATTTTGAATAATTATTGAAAAATCATGTTCCAATTTCCCGATAACACAGCATAGTTTCAGAAAAATAGAATGTTATTGCATAGTATGTTGGCCGATTGTCCATAAATGTCTACTCTTTACAAACATCCTTCATCTGATAGCCAAATCTGTGGTGGAGCTGACAATACAGCATTAAAAAAGGGTTTTTTTGTTGTTGTTTAATAGCGGCACACACACACACGCTGGCAGCGCTGTGTAATGCTTAATAAAGGTTTCTCAAAAAGGATTTTTACGAAAGTTTCTTCTCGAAAATGTCTAATACGATTAATCGAATGATGTTTAAGTTCAATCTGAATTAGAGGAAATTAAAAGTTTTCAATTTAATAATAACCTTACAATTTAAAAAAACAAAATAGGGAAAGAATTTTTTGCCTATGGTTTTACAACGTTTATAAACAATGCTCGTTTTCTTTTTAGTGAGTTACACCTCTTTCAAAAGGTAGCTTCTTTTAGTTTTATTTGGCATAAGAGAAAAAAATCTTGCAGCTTCTTTTGACTTTTAAAAATGAATTTTTTGAAATGATTTTCATTACAAAGTCTGTTTGAAAAACACTTCAATATTCACATAGTATTATTAATTTAGCGAAGTTTTAAATTTTATTTTATGTTGTAAAAACTTAATTGTACTTTAGTACTATGTTTAAAAAAAATGCTAGTTTTAGGCATTTTTTTTAAAGTCCGAATTGTAGCCAACTGCCATATAATCAAATAGGTGAGTCGAGCGTTCAAGATATAACACTAAAAAACAGAAATAAAGAAAAATATATTTTATGCTAACCCTGATCTATATATATATCTGACCGCTTACATGTATACTTCCAGTTGGAGAGTAATTTCATATGATCTGATCCATTTAGCCCCTTACCATGTTTACTATTGTCTATGTTAGCAGCAGGGGTGGCTCTAAGGCCGGGGAAACTGGATACATGTCCGAGGCGGCATTTGGACTGAATTTGAAAAACACTTTTTTTTTTGTCACGAAAAGATTGGAATGAAAATATTTTTTAAAATATTATTATTTATGCTTTGGAAACCTGGTACCTTGTTTAAATACCTGGAATTTTATTTTAGACTGAATTGCCGATTGCTGATAATAAAATTTGTAACGGCTATATGTTTTTTCAAAAAAAAAATTACACTGCGTGGCACTTTGCTGTAGCAAGTATATGGGCCCCGGACCTCGGATAAAAGGTACAAACGATTATCTTTTGTATATGGTATTACCACGTTAAAAGTGACAAATGGGCATAAAACACTTTTTTGTATAGAGCAGCGTTCGGCAAATTGCAGTTCTTCAAAATTCTGCTTTTATGTAGAATTAAAAATTATGTTCGTAAAAAAGCTTATGTTCACTTTTCTAATTTATTAAATATATCTATAAAAAAATTATTTGCATTTACGTGCCCATTTAAATATTTGACTCGATTTCAGACAGAATTTATTTTTAAATATGCATTTGATTTATCTTTTTTGCCATTTCCAGTTATATATTTGTATCTAGCCATGTGAATTTGGTACTTCATTTCATGTACCTTATTTCCTTATTCTGTACTGTGTACGTTTAAAGTCGGTGTTTTTTTATGTGTTGAACACATTGAAGGGTTCGAGGCTGGTTAGTATGTTAAATCATGAAATTTGTATGTCTTCTCTTATTTTCTTCTGCAACTTTCTCCCCATCCCGAGTGGATTACAAAGAACATTCTTTCCAACCACAGTATGTCGGGTGTCAGCTAATTTAAAGGGGATAGAGGCAATAAGAATTTTGGAGGTTAGCGAGTCACAGGAGATATTTCATTTTAGTCTTGAATGTTGTTATTTGAAAAAATAAATGCTTGTAATCTACCATAAACAGACTCGTTTTCGAAAAAACTGGCTTGCTAAAATTGACACAATTCAATCTCTTACATTTAGCTCTTTTGAAATAGCAATAGGTAATCATGTTTTTAACTTAAAATTAATTTGTTTTTTTAAGATTTAAAATGATTTTCAATTCAACCGTGCGAAGAACTGGTATACCAGCTAGTATGCCTTAATGCTCATTAACATACAGAAAAATTATAAATATATTAAAAATTAAACAATACAGACTGAAGGATAAAGAAATTTTTAATGAGTTAATTTTTATGAATTAAAAATTTAAACAAACAAACAAACAAAAAAGCTTTTGGCATATCTCAGCTGAATAAATAAAAACCCCTGTTTGTGTTAAATTTTAAGTCTGTAGACATAATAGCTAATAAAAAGGATTTTTTTTAAATCTATAACTCCCCGTAACTCTCTTGTGGGTTAATTTTTCAAAACACCTTCCTACCTGATCTCTGCTCACTAAAAGTATCCCATTGTTACAAATTTTGTGTAATGAACGCTTAAAATAGTATAAATAATTTAGATCTGGAAGTGTAATACGTTAATTTTACTTTGTTGTATTTATTTTTATGTTCAAATTGTAATCACCCCTCTTTAATTCCACCTGTTAAGCTTTCGCAGCCCCTCCCCCGGATAGACAAAACCAAATGAAAAATTTTTTGCTTCACACAAAAAAAGATAGATATATGCTGTCAAGGGTTTTTTTGCAGATGGCAAAATTTTTTTCCTACTTACTTGACAATTATCGATATTTTTTTGGACACTTAAAATTTTAATATTTTTTATAAATTATAGCTTTAAAAAGTTATTCTGAGGGGTTTTAAAATATATTTTTTGTGTTTCATTAAAATCCATTCAGTTGTTTTTTATGGGGAGAGTACCAAACATCCACACAAAATTTTCGTTTATAAATTTTGTAAGGGTTTTTTTTTGTTGAAAAAACAGGGAAAGGTTTTTCAATGAATTATATTTTAATTAATTTTTCCCGAGCAAAAAAGGGCAAAGATCAAAATTTTAAAAAAAATTTAAAAATTTTTAAATTTTTAAAATTTTTTTTTGTTTTGAAATTTTTTTAAATTAAAGTAATAGATTTTTTCCTTTTTAAAATAAATTTCCAAAAAATTTCAAATTTTTTATTATTTTAAATTTTGAAAAAAAAAAATTTTTCAAATTTTCTTTTTTCAACAAAATTTTTTAATTTTTTCTTTTTAACTTTTTTAAATTTTCAACCTTTTTTAACCAATTTTTTCATAAACCCTTTTTTTAAACCTTTTTAAAATTTTTTAACCATTTTAAAAAATTTTTTAAACAAAACCCAAATTTTCTTTTTAAAAAATAAAAAATAAAAAAAAAAAATTAAAAAAAATATTAAAAAAAAATTTTATTCTATCCGTGACAAAGGTTTTGCATACAATGTTTTTTTTTCTGAGATATTTTTCTTAACAAAACCCGATGAAAACTTTTTTTTTTTTAAAAAAAATTTTTTAAATGATTGAACGAAAGGTTTTTTTTTTTTCTATTTTCAAAGTGGGTAATCAAAACCGGGGATTAGAATTTCGATAATTTTCCCCACCCTAAATTTCTGACTGATGGATACAAATTTTTCTTGCTAAAAAGAGATCTGTTGCTTTTTTCTCTAACATTTTTTAAAAAAACATAGGGATAAGGATTTAAAGAAAAGTCCAAAATTTTTTTTTTCCTTGCAAAAATATTTTGTAAAAAAAAATATTACGGAAAATTTATCATGACTTTCCTTTTTGTGAACAAGTTTTGGTTTTTGGGCTTTTCTCTCATCTCTTTCTTCATTCATTAAATCACCCTTTATTTTGAAAACATTTTCCCCCCCACTTGAAAATGCCTTCATGAAATTTTAAGGTCAGACATTTATCAAACAGGTTTTTGGGTAAATTCCATAACCCCCAAAATTTTAAATTTTGGGGGGAAAAAGGGCTAATTAATTTTTTTTTCTAAGATTGTCGAACAAAGGGGAAATTTTACCCCGAATTAAAATTTCCCTATATTATCATAGAAAAGGGATGTTTCCCTGGAAAAAAACTCCATTGCAAATGAAAAGACATATTCACAGAACTTTTATTTTATATAAGCATAATATTTTTTAAGTTATCTCAGAATTATACAAAATACATGCAAAATCAATGAAAAAAATATTTTAGTTATGTGCAAAGTATCAAATTTGAAATGTAATAAACAATAATTCACCACGTACATCATAATTTTCAGAAATAGACTTATACAGAATTATATAAAAATAATTATATGTTCAGAAAAGTTTGACCATTTATCCTAATTAAAATTTGCTTCCAATAACGTAATTAAAAAAATCAGAATTCTACCCTTTTAATTAAAACTATATAAGAATATAACTCGTTATCGCTAAAAACGAGCATTTCCACTACCCATTACAGAGCCCGGAAACCCTGATCAGAGAGGATGGGTATACCATCCTCCCGGTCCAGACCCAGGGGGAGGAAATTTCCACCCCCTTTCGTTTGCCTAATCCTCTGTTCCAGAAATCACAAGCACAAAGTATCAAATTTGAAATATAACAAATAATAATTCAACACGTATATCATGATTTTCAGAAATAGACTTATACGGAATTATATAAAAATAATTATATGTACAGAGAAAAATGTGACCCTTTATCCCAATTAAAATCTACTTCCAATGACGTAATTAAAAAAGTCATAATTATACCCATTTAATTAAAACTATATCAGAATATAGCTCGTTATCGCTAAAAACGTGCATTTCTTATCAGTACAGAGCCCCGAAACCCTTATCAGTCAGAAGGGGGATACCATCCTCCCGGTCCAGACCCGTGTGTGTGGGGGATTTCCACCCCTTCCTTGCCTAAACCTCAAGCCTCTGTTCCAGAAACCGCAAATCTCTACTACTTACCATTTAGCATCAATCTCTGAGGCATTCAAACAGTGGAATGTTTTATGTACTACCACACTGTAAACCAGTGATTGCCAAAGTGGTCTACACAGACCCCCAGGGGTCTATGGCAACCCTCAAGGGTTCCACGTCTTCGAAAAAATAATTTAGGGGTCCATGAGGTGTAAATGGCGATCTACGATAGTGACTCTCATTAAACCAGATCGCGACTTTAATTTTAAAAGAAAATTTAATCAAGTGGAAACTATAGATTTACCTATTTAACATATTTATTTATTAAATCTAATGAAGTTAATTTGCAGTTACAAAAGAACCATCATTTCGGAGTTTCTTACCAGAATTAAGCTAAGGAGTATAATATTGGGCCTCCCGAATTTTCCTAGTTTCTCAATTTGTCACACACAATCTGCCAGGAAAAGGACGTTCTAACCTACGTTCAACGTTTAAATGCCCTTTTTTACAGATTTTGAAACTAGGTCTGAGAATGTTTTGACTATGGTAATATCACAGTAGGCAATGAATTAATATGGTCCCATTGACAGAAAAAACAAAAGTCATATTACAACAGGAACCGATCGGAATAGGCATTAAGTAGATCTTAGGAATAAAATTTAGAAACGGATATCAGCAATTTTGGAAGCACCAGAATGGATAAAGCTCCAGATTCATCCTTCCCTTTAAAAGCATTTGCTTGTTCCTCAGTTACTTTATGTATTAATTAAATTGTAATTTAATTAATTAACATGTATGCTTCAGGTTTTAAACACTATACTTCACTACTGTTGGAAATTTAAATCTTTTAAAGTAAGTATAGCTCTATGCCACCAATCAAAAAGACATTTAAGTTGATAAATTTACAAAAATTCATTATTAGATAAGTAGGGGTCTACCCAAAACTGAAATACATGACAAGAGGTCTATGAGACAAAAAAGTTTGAGAACCCGTGCTATAAACGAATAAGAATTGGGGATACAACATATGTACCACCAAGCATGAAAGAGTTAAAAGAAATGATATTTCTCATGAACTTAAAGGGTTGTAGTATTAGAAGTACATTATATTTTCAAAAGCTTGGAATAATACCTGGAATAAATGACTTCAAAACATAAGAAAATTGCACACGTACACATTTCAGATTTCTTCACAAAAAAAAAGGGGGAGGGGGTGCGAGCTATAGGGCGAATATAGTTGAAAATTAAAAATTGCAGTTTGAAAGTGTTGGTGCGTGTTATACACCGGATTTTATGGTACATGAAAACTGAAACGTTTCATGTACTGAAAATGTTATCCAAGTTTGGCAAAAAATTTTGTTATTGGTTATCTCCGATTTACTCTGTTTAAGGTATCCGACTAAGCCTGAAACCGTGATTTTGTAAAGGTATAAATGGATAAATTTATGATGGTTATGTCACTTAGATTAGAAAATGTATATAAAATTGTTTTAAAATAGTATTACAATAAAAATTAGTTTATAATATTTTGACAAAATGAACATAGATGACCCATTTTCAAAATGTTCTCCTTTTGTGAAAAATGCATCTGTTGTAATAATATTTTGCCTGTAAATAGCTCAGACCTCTGTGCAGAGGCTCAACTAGAATTTTTGAAATATATAACTTAGAAGTGGGTTTATCCATGTTTTACGACAACAGAGGTGAGAAATTTTAAGAAAAAAACGTCGATCATTATTTCAAGGGGTTGAAACCCTTGAGAATAATGCGTTTTTTTCAAAATATAGTTGAGCCTCTGAAAGATGTCTGAGCATATCAGGAAAATATTATTATAAAAAAATTTTTTCAAAAAGGAGAACATTTTAAAAAAAGGTTTTTCTGTTAATTTTTGCCAAAATATTGTATTTAAATATTTTTTTGTCAAATCTCTTAAAACAATTTTAAAATTTTCACCCAAATGACCAAATATCATGAAAATATACATTTATGCGCTTTTTTTAAAATCACAGTTCCGTAGTCGGATACCGTAAATGATTATCTTTCTTTATAAATTGCTTCGGCTTGTTGTTATTAAAAAATTAAATGAAAAAGAATGTTTAATGATAAATATAATTAAAAATCAAATGTGCGAAAAACGTATATTATGTTTTTCTCTGAAAACCTTTTTCAGATCAGTGCCTTGTAGCACAGGGAAAGAGCCGGAAACATTAAATGGACCAGCCTGGACTTTGACAAGAGCCGCAGCAAGAGTCAACCGAAGGGGGGGGGGAGAAAAAGGATCTCTTGAAAACATTATTATTTCCCGCCCTTCTGAAAAAACCGGGTCTTCCCGGGGTTTCCCTCGAAAACGAAAAAAAAGGGCCCTCTGGGATTTTTTCCCACTTTAGATGTGGACGAACCATTAATTAAATAGCCCTGTACAAAGTGCGATTGTATCCCACATTCAACTTATCTCCATCAGAGTTCGAATCATATTCTAAGGGTTATATTCGAACGACTCTTTGGAAGCCAGTGCTTTGTGTTTCCTTTACTATTGAATTTAGAGAAATATGTTTCCCTGAAAAACAATTGTCGAAAAAACAAAAATGTTTTAGAACCGAACAGGAGGAAAAATTACGCGATATTTTGGTTTTATATGTGTGTTAAGTTGTATGGTTGTTGAGTTGATTTATTCTGTTTAAAAATTTTTTTTTTTTTAAAGTTTAAAGGAATACAAAATAATTAATTGTTCCAATTTGTTATGCATTTTTTTTCAAACTTATTTTTAACAGACTTTAATTATTCAGTTTTAAAATTATATTTACTCAGAAAAGTCAAAAGTGCGCTATATTATCGAAATAATTAGGCCTTCGTGTTTAATATATGTTTAGATTTTTGTTGTCGCTAAAGCCACTTGATCGGCAAAGGCCAGATCGAGGCCTACGAAATTCATCATGGCAAAGGGCTAAAAGTTGTACGCTTGACGTTAGTTGTAGCTTTGAGCAGTACGATTTGGCTCGATTCCATCCGAATTTTGAGTGGAAACACCCTGGAGGGAAGGAATCACCAGCTCCCATCTCTCTTCCCCTAGTCTCTCGAGAGGACTTGTGACTTGACAGCTGCTTAGATTACCCCCATGCCACAAAGGCACTACACATCAACAAACTTCCATGTCTTCTCCGGGATTCGAACCCAGGTACTACGGTACAGCAGTCAGCGTCATTAACTACTATTCTGGATGGACGATCATGTTTAGATTTTGTGTTTGGTTTAGTGTACTTCCAGGGATCTTCAAATATGTCAAATGGCTACAGTGGAAAGTCTGCATTGTTATGTCATGTTCTTGTCTAGGCCTAGATCTACCACCATACACCATAGTTTAGTCGAAAGACGGCAGTTGCTGGAGTCAGTTTGTGCTTAGGTTTGGATATTGAGAATCACGCACTGTTGTTACTGATTACCGCTTGTACCAGTGTTTGACAACATATGCTATACGGCGGTGGCTAAAATTGTGGATTACATCTGGATTTTTTTAAAAATTCGCATACTTAGAGAAAATGGTACGTTTCACAAAATGTAAAGTCATATATAAGTATTTAAGGATCTACCTGGAACCATGATTTTAAAAAGGGATAAATGTATATTTTTATGATATTTAGTGTCATTTTAGAATACATATATAAAAATTGTTTTAGGACATATGACAAAAATTATTTTCAATATTTTGGCAAAATTAACTTAGAATAACCTTTTTTCCAAATGCTTCCTTTTAAAAAAAGCTTATTGTATTAATATTTTGCCTGTATGTAGTTCAGACTTTGTTCAGAGGCTCAACTATGAGTTTGATAAAATTTACATTATTTTAAGAGTTACAACCATTTGAAATAATTTCGGGGTATTTTCTTAAAAATTTCTCCCCCTTTTGTTTTCGTAAAACATGGATAAACCGGGCTTCAAATTATGGTTTCAAAATTTAGTTGAGCCCCTGTACAGAGCTCTTTAGCTGAATACAGGCAAAATATTAATACAATAGAAGTTTTTTTTCACACAAGGAGAACATTTTGAAAAGGTTTATTTTTTTTTTCCCCAAAATTTATATTTAAATAATTTTTTAAATCCTAAAACTTTTTAATTTTATTTAATAAATGACACTAAATATACAAATAATCATTTATATTTTTTGCAAAATCAGGGTTTCCCGAAAGTAGGGGATACCTTAAAAGATATTTTGATACTGATTCAATCAAAAAAAAAAAAAAAAAAATTTTTAAAGATGCAAACTTATCAAATACTTTGGGACACTGATGATAGCAGTGGATTATCGTACTTGTAGGTAGCCTTGATTTTTAAATTCCACCAGTGGCGAAAAAGGAAAGGGTCCTGGGGTCCGAACCCCCACCCAAACCCGATTTTTTCCGATTGATTTAATTTGTATAGACAAAAAATTTAAACAAATATTTGTTCTTTAAAGGTTTAATTTTATTAGTTAATGCTAATTTTTTATTCAATAATTTTTTTACGTTTTTTTGTCTCCGAAAATCGACAAAAAAAAAATAGCATGATACAAGAATGGTGAACTTTCACCCGACACCCCCTTTAAAAAAATTTTTGTTGGGGTCTACTGATTCCTATTATTAGTTTTCACACATTTCCCTTTTTATATATATATATATATATCTTGTTCAAATTTTCGATTGCTAATAAACACTTTTTTTTTTTAACTCAAGTTCAAATATTTTTAAACTTGTAGTGGGTGACACTTGATTTAATGTTTTTCAATTTCTAATTTTTTAATTAATGAATAAATAGTAACAAAAAAATAATAGTCCAACAAAAAATATAGAAAAGGAAAAAATTTTTCTTATTTCCTTTGCGCAGTGGGTCCCTTGGGCTTTATTCCAAAAAGGTAGAGGGCTCGAATCCCACCTGAGATAGCTTAATTTCTAAAAATGTGATTTATTTTTTGCTATACTATTTCATTGGAATAATTAAATTTAATGAATGAATATATAAATGGAAACAAACAAAAAAACAAAAAAAAAATAGTCCAACACCATTTATAGAAAGGAAAATGGAAAATATTGCTTTCTATTTTGTCACTTAGTATTGTGATTCTGTCATATTTATAGTAATTATAATTATTTAATAAAAAGTAACTAAAATAAAATTTTTCTTCGTTGACCTAAGTAGGAATTGACTTAAATTTTTTTTTTTTTATATTACTTGTTTATAAGCAGCTTTACATCAATGTTTTAATGAGCTGACGATAGTTTTAAGGTCTTTTTTCGTTATTATATGATACCAGGAAACAATTATAACTTCAATTAGTTCTCGTTTATTTGATGGGGGCCTCGTTTGGACAGGAGTTTTCAAACGGTGCCACAAGTCTTCGATAGGATTGGTGTCAGGACTATTTCCTGGCCAGGAAAACAATTTAATGCTCTTTGTACAAAACCACTCTTTCGATAATTTTAATGGGTGACAAGGAGCAGAATCCTGGTGAAAATTAAAAGAAAAAGGGAGGAAAGAGATCCCTGATGTTTGTGGAAAAGTTTGGATTCTGGAATAGTGTCAATGTATTTTCTGGTATTCGGTGTCCCATCGATGACATGAAGGCGACCAATCCCACCTGCTGAAATGCATGCCTAAATCATAAAACTAAATGGGTTCTTCCTTTGCCCGAATCATCAGAATTCGCTTTTTCCCCTATTCCGCATACTTTTTTTTAGCTCTACCAAAAAAAGGATATACATTTGGGACCTCGATTTGTTTATGGGAACAAATATTTTGTTCGTTGTATTAAGTCCAAACAAAATAAAATTTTTTCAGCCCTTTTTGGAAATTTAAATAAACAAGCTAAAAATTACAAAAATTCCCCTTTTTTACTAAAAAACCAGAAATACTGTTTTTGAATTTTTAAACACCATTTAAATTTTTTTAATGATCAAGTTGTGACGGGGTTTAGGGGTTTTTTCAACAACCCTTTGGAGAATTTTGGGGGGGCCATAATTGAGTTATTTCCCCAACCCTTCAAGAAGAAACCTTGATATGAATTGGGTTTATATATATTTTTTACGTGATCCGGGGTTCGGGGTTTTATGCAAAACAATCCAAGGAAAAAACACCAAAAAGCGAATTTATTATCAAAACCAATTTTTTAAATATGGATTCAGCAGCAAATTCAAGGGTAAATACCCGAAGGTCTTCACACCTTCAACAGCACTAAACAAAACCCCGGGTTTTTTTAAAATACACGTAACTAAAGTTTTTCACAGCACCCGAGCAATCGCTAGTCAAAAAAACCTCACTACTGCTGGTTTTCCAGACTCCCCCGTCCGGCGAGACTTATTATAGACGCGAAAAAAACTTCCGAAAAAGCCGCCGTATTTGGAGATCCCCTATTTCAGAAATTTCCCCCGGGGGTTTGAACCGCCAACATGGTCGCCAAAGTCCCAAAAAAATGGCCAAATTTGGGCCCTTGATGCCAACTTGGGTCTACCGCCGGTTTCGCCAAACTCATTGAACGCCATTTAAAAAATAAGGGGCAGCATTGTTGTGAATGGACAATATAAAAAATATAACCTAGAGTAATAAAATGCATTAAAACTCAAAAACAAATTTTTTTACACTATTTACACAAAATTGAACAATATATATATATGAAAGGTTTAGTAATCGTAAAGAAAAAAAAGGAGAAAGGACGCTGAGTTGCTGAACCATTTTGGTTATGTTGGGGTCGGAGCAGCGCGTAATTATAGCGGGTTTAGCTATTAAATAAATTGGGAAGGATTCATAGGGTAACTTTTACTGAAAAATTGCGGTTAGGGTTTGGCGCTTTTTCACATAAAAATTTTGAGCTGGGTATATCATTTGATTTCCCCGAGTATGATTGTCTTTTGGGTTTTCATATTTGATAATAAAATTAGTTTTTTTTGGTATTGGGGCATCAATCCTTACCTCCCCATTAGGTCGAGCAGATGAAGAGATGTTCCGCAGGTGGGGGCTATCACAAATAGGAGGACGACACGAGCTGGAATTCCCCCCTAACTTTTACACCACACAACGAAAGGACGTTTTGAACCTCGATAGATTGAATGTGTATCGGCCTCCTCTACATGGTGGTCTTCAGCGGCATTGGGCTAGAACTTATGACACACCAAGGACCTAGACCACTAGTCTACCACGGCCACTCCTGTGAATTTAATTCGACTGGACTTAAAAGTAATCAGAGAAGTTACTTGATCCCCCAAGTCACTTGATAGCGATTCAAATTGCATCGATGAGAGAGCTCCAAAATGGATTCGGCTGTTCTAGAAAAATCCAGAGTATTGGTGATGTCAGCTTAAGTGATGACGAGCCGTGTCGTGAGATCCTCCACTGTATTCACACTTAATACTATTATCAATAATAGTAATCACAACAATTAAATTTTATCGATTTCTCCGGCATAGCTAGGACCATATTTTGGCCCATCGATAGCTCTATTTAAATAAATTGAGTCATACTCAATATGGAACACGGCGGACTGTAATTTTTCTGTCCCTGTTTATTCCAACGGCTCATGGCCATGTTGTTTAAACTTTTAGCGTGGGCACGCCCCAACTCTGATCCCCTTCACTTCGCTGCATTTGCGAAGCGAGGAAAACACAAACAAATGGCGAGGCACTCAACGCCACCGGTGACTCATACACAAGCGATTCCAGGTGAGCTCAAACGAAAAAACCTAAGGGATTAAAGTCCAGGGAGCACAGAAGCCAAGCAATAGGTTCTCAGCGTCCAATCTACCTCCCAGGGTAGATGGAGGTAGGTACGCACTGCAATCGAAAAGTATGCTGGTGCACACAGGGACGTTTTAAGACTTGTCGAGGCCCTGGGCCTCTACACAAATGTTGGCCCAAGCTATGACCCTTAAAAGTAGATAGTGCATAGCATACTTTGTCAAATACTCGAACAAACAGGAAGCCGAAACATACAAATGTGCATGACTTACAATCACACAGATCGGCTCAACCGACTACCGCTCTTTGACTTAAGGTATCCGACTACGTTCGGAACCGTGATTTTGCAAAATCGTGTAAATGGATAATATTTATGATATTTAGTGTCACTTAGATTAGAATACATGTATAAAATTGTTTTAAGGACATTATGACAAAAAACTATTTAAATACAATATTTTGGCAAAAAATTAACATAGAATAACCTTTTTCCAAATGTTCTCCTTTTGTAAGAAATGCTTCTATTGTATTAATATTTTTGCCTGTATTCAGCTCAGACCTCTGTACAGAGGCTCAACTAGAATTTTTGAAATGCATAACTCGGAAGTCGGTTTATCGATGTTTTACGAAAACAGAAGGGAGAAATGTTAAGAAAATACGCCGATAATTATTTCAAATGGTTGTAACTCTAAAAATAATTTGAATTTTTCAAAAATCATAGTTGAGCCTCTGTACAGAGGTCTCAGCTATATACAGGCAAAATATTAATACAATAGAAGCATTTTTTACAAAAGGAGAACATTTGGAAAAAAGGTTATTCTAATTTTTTAACCAAAATATTGTATTTAAATAATTTTTTTTTGTCATAATGTCCTTAAAACAATTTTATACATGTATTCTAATCTAAGTGACACTAAATATCATGATAATTATCCATTTATGCGCTTTTTTAAAATCATGGTTCCGAACGTAGTCGGATACCTTAAGGAGTATGAGATCTAAGCCATTTATAAACGACGGTCATCACATAATATTACAGTCTTGCCTCTGTTACTAGTTGACATATAGTCTGAAATTCAATTTTTCGGAGGATACATCCGGAAATAACATTTGACCGTTAACATTGTTCGAATCATGATCTTATAAAGACTCAGTCTAGAACGAGACGAGGCCCCACTAAAGCCGAAGCCCTGGGCCCAGTTGGCCCATGCCTTAAGACGTCCCTGGGCGCACATCATGCATGAACCACACGTTCTGGTGCCCAGTGTTCGGTACTCCCTCTAGCAACTCCAGAAGAAGTGAGAAATTTTCTCACGTGCAGGTTTCTTTAAACTTACCACGGCGCTCGAAATTCCCACATTCGTTTGGCCACACCCTTCTCCTGGATCCCCACTCCTCCCCCTCTATTGTCGCTATTTTCAACGACTAAATGGGGTTTTCGACCCCATGTCTTATGGTGATTTGTAGACAGTATGAGATGATTCGTCCTTATACTGTCTACTATCACCCGTCTAAATTTATCAGACGAATTCGACAACAACCTGTATATTGCACTTAACTTCATTTTGGGCATTTAATCATCCTTGTAATTTTTTCTAATGTTATGTCTCGAACTCGTGTCATGGGCTCGAGCCCTTGTGCCACTGAAGACCCGCCGTGTAGAGGAAGCCGCTACAATCAGTCGAAGCTCAATGCCCTCCCGTCGGGATGGGGTGGTAGTTTGGAAAGGTGGTGTCCACTAAGATGTCGTCTTCGTCGCTTGACCGAGGTTTAAAATTATGAGGTGCATCGCCAGTTGCCCCTCGCGATGCTTCATAGTATATGTACGACTTTAATAAACACTTATTCAATATGCATACAGTGTAAATTAAAAAATGCTAACAAGAATTATCGTAACTTATAAAAAGTGTGGAGAATAGGCTTAAGGTATCCGACTACGTTCGGAACCATGATTTTAAAAAAGCGCATAAATGGATAATTTTCATGACATTTAGTGTCACTTAGATTAGAATACATGCATAAAATTGTTTTAGGGACATTATGAAAAAAAATTATTTAAATACGATATTTTTGGCAAAAATTAACTTAGAACCTTTTTTTCCAAATGTTCTTCTTTTGTAAAAATGCTTCTATTGTATTAATATTTTCCCTTTTTATACAGCTCAGACACTCTGTACAGAGGCTCAACTATGATTTTTAAAAAATTCAAATTATTTTCAGAGTTAAAAATCTTTTTGAAATAATTATCGGCGTATTTTCTTAAAATTTCTCCCTTCTGTTTTCGTAAAACATGGATAAACCGACCAAGTTATGCATTTCAAAATTTAGTTGAGCCTCTGTACAGAAGCTCTGAGTTGAACTCAGGCAAAATATTAATACAAAAGCATTTTTACAAAGAGACATACGGAAAAAAAGGTTATTCTAAGTTAATTTTTGCCAAAATTTTGTATTTAAATATTTTTTTCATAATGTCCTTAAAACAATTTTATACATGTATTCTAATCTAAGTGACACTAAATATCATAAATATTATCCAATTACACGCTTTTGCAAAATCACGGTTCCGAACGTAGTCGGATACCTTAACTTCTGAATCCTTCTCAATTATTTCTCAGTTCTTTTTCTAAAAAGGATTTAAGAGAGCTATTTTTCTATTTATCTCTCTTGATTTCTCTCATTTGACAATACAAATAACTTAGAAGCTGGATCATTTTCATTTTTCTAATACGTTGTAAGAAATTCTAAAAACCGGGCTAACACGTTATCTGAGTCAATAAAGAATCTTACAATTAGGTTAACTTCGTGAGACTACAAACGTGTTAAAATTTATGCGATATTCGCGTGCATTCCATAACTTCAATAAGCGTGAGTAATATCTCACGAGATTTCAAAAAATGCATGCAAGCTATTATTATTATTGAAGCGTTTGTAGGTCATGGCGAAAAATACTAGCCCCCAAAAAAAAAGGAATGCTCTTTCAAAAAAAAATTTAAAAAAAGAAATATAAGCAATTGCTTTTCGAAATGAAACAAAATCATATTTGACCCTCATCCAATATTTATAGTTAAAAGATAAAGATTTTTGAGCACATAAAAAATATATTTTCAAAAAATTTTCAACTTTTATTCATATGAAAGTTATTTTATTCTTTTGCAAGGATTTTGCTCTTAGGCTGGTTTCACGGAAGATAACTTTGTGCCAATCAACTCGTTTTCTTGTCACTACTCCTCTTGTGGGAAGAGAAAGAGACAACTCCTTTCACACGAGGACACAAAGTTGATTGAAAAGGGAATGCCCGACTCATCGGTACAATGATTGAGACCGAAGAAACAACAATAATAATAAGAATAACAATAAGAAAAAGCTTTCTCCATTTTCAATACTCAAGTAGCTACGTGTGAAGAACGTAACATTCCCATCATCCTTTTAATTAATGGGAGGAGAATGCCGGTTTCACACGAAGAAGCTTTGTGCCAGTCAATTCGTTTCCTGTCGCTACTTCTCTGGCGAAATTCCTTATCCATGTGGACACTGACTGAAAAAGGGAGTGCATTAGAGTAGTTAGGTACAATGATAGAATTCGAAGTAAAAAGCTTTTAACACATTCAGTACACAAGTAGCTGCGTGTGAAGAGCATAGACTCCACAATATGTTTTTAGTGTTGTTGTTTTTGCACAACCCCATTGGCCAGCAGTGCTAGACCAGGTCCATGACTTCGTACACTCTCAAAATATACAACACCAGCAAGGGATATCTTTTTAATTCAGTCAACTGGTAAGGAAATGAACATGATTTCGAGAGCCTCACTGCAGGGAGTTCAGTTGCCTCGACATGAAAGGACTCGGGTAATTTCTGATCAAAATTAACTCTTCTTCCTCAACAATTCTAACACACTCAGAGGTAACACTGTTATGTCCATCTTTCGTTGCTTTCTTTATACTGAAACATGGTTCCTTTTAGCTATTTTTTCAGCTTGGTGAAAAGCCCACACAAAATTTAATCAAACAAATATTTAATTTAAACAATTCATATTGTGAAAAATTATAATTCGTAGTGTTATTAAACTGTCCTATCATTTTGTCGTAAGTGAAAATCCGACGGCGTTAACTTTCTGCCAGTGTTGGATAGCCAGGGGCGTAGCTACTGCCGTATTAGCCGTATCAATGATACGGGGCCTCCAAGATGAGCAAAAATAAATCGCAAAATGTTGAGAACCCACCAAAAAGGGCCTCCAAGAAATTTTGATACAGGGCCCACTCAGAACAAGCTACGCCAGTGTGAAAAGCTTTTGTCCGCAAGACTCATTAATATTGTGATCGTACGTGCATTCGTTCTTAGTTTCCTTTGTATACACATGAAAAGTTATGGATGGTTATTTTCGGATGCAATTCGCATTTTTACATACGCACGTAATAAATTGTCAAATAGTAATTTAAATGATCAAAAACAAAAAAAATAATTTCCGATTCCCTCGTTCAAAGTTACAGCGAAACTTTGGTGTCGGGGAACCTGAACAAAGTTTTTTTGACCTTCCAAACCCCCCATAATTCAACCAATAGTTCCTCAATTTTCATATGATATACTTCAGTGGAATCAGCATTAAATATTACATTAAATATATATATATATATAGTTATTTAAAAAAAGTGTTAATTCATTTGAAATGTTTTTTTATCACGTCTCTCTTGAAGTTAAGGTTGGTTTCACACTAGGTAATTTCGTCACCACTCTTCTAGTGTGAAGAGAGAAGAGAATTCTTTCCCCCCGTGGACTCAAAGCTGATTGAAAAAGGAGTGCGTTAAGGAGAAAAGGTGTACCGAGACTTACAATGATCGAGCACCGATCGGTACAATGATGGTTCGAAGAAGCAATAAAAAGCTTCCTGCATTTTCAATACACAAGTAGCTGCGTGTGAAGAGCATAGCTCCCACAATATCCTTTTAGATGAGTCAACAAGTGTGCAGGAGAACGTGGGTTTTGAGAGATAGCGGGAAGTCCATTTATAATCACGTGGGAAGAGATCCAGGGGATTTCTATTCAAAAATAGTTACCGACTGTCTTCTCCTGTTATGTGACGCACAATTTCACACATGTGAAAGACCCCTAATTGTTGTAGAGGTATGGACCATCAATCACGCTTTTAATTTGTCTTAAGTGAAACTATTGTTTATGGTTGTATATAGTATTTAGTTACTTGTCGAGTGTCCTAGAAGCTCTCGGCTTCAACTTAACAATCATTGCGAATGTTTATTAAAGAAAATTTTTTGGTTGTATCCTTTGCTTATAATTTTATCACCTTTAACTTTTATCGTTTGCGTTTCTTTGCACTCAAGTTTTGCTATAAAAAAGCTTCACGCCATTTTGCTCTCTTTGAAAAGTGAGTTTATCACAGACTTAAGTAATTACACTACTTGAGGCTTATTTTGGAGGAAAATCATGCGAAATGTTCAAGAAACTCTGTGAAAGAAACTCAACGAATGAAACTGTAATCCCTCTCCCAAATGCACGAGGCGTTTGTTGCAATCAATAAACACATCATGTGGCTTGACACTTAAGATGTTACGAATTTTGCATTTTTCTGCTGATCCTGTAAAAAATGTTACTGAAGATAAAGCTACTGGGCATTGAGAAGTGGCTTTATAATTACTGATGGCTCTGGAGATTGATTTGTAACAACATCAACATGATGGCTCTGGAGATTGATTTGTAACAACATCAACATTTCAGATGAAACATTTTTCTTTCCATGATCACGTAAATATGCACTCTTTTCCGGAAGAGATAAATCTCTATTAATTCATGTAAAAACCTTTACATTCCCCGAAGAAAAAAAAATTGGTTTATGTTATGCCCATTGACGTCTTCAGACTTCTTGAGGCCATGTGCAAAAGTAGGCTTCATTTTTGACTTTTTTTATTAGACAGTATATAGCCTATGTAGTTACACTTTCAAAAGGTACCTCTAACAAATGTGCATGATTTTCGATTTCATAAACCTAGTCACCAATTGATTTGACCCACTGCAGCCTTGACTGCGCTGAGTAATGGTGTATGGCGATAGCTTAGACACCTACGATAGACAAGGCATAACAATGCAGTCTTGCCATTGTTGCCAACTTGACATGTTGAGTGTAAGTAAAAGTTCTTTTCACGTGTTTTTCTGAAGGAAAGAACACAATTGTTTCACGTTTTATTTAAAATTTAATCTAAAAATATAAAGCTCTTTTGAGGAACGGGGTTGCCAGCGTTCTAAGCAGCTGATCTAAACCTCTGAAACAAAATTCTCGTTTTAGGGGACAAAATATTCTTTTTTACTTCCATTTGGACACCTTCATAATTTATATATTTATTTCTATCAAGAAATTTTTGCCCCGACCTGAACAGATAATACTCTGATGGTAATATCGAGGGATATGCGGAAGTAAGGTTTCAAACCAATTGTAAATTTTATATGGTGTTTCAAACGGGAATCTAGAGTCGTGATGAAGAATCATACCTATTCTGTTGGCCAAAGATGGACATTTATGTCGAATTTCTTTATTCAGAACATCCAGTTGCGAACAGTAATGGCAATTTCATTTTCTTTCAGCAACTCATAGTGCGCTATACCCTTGCTCACCTTCACAACCAACAACACAGCATTCTGATATACGCCAGTTTTGGATGTAGACGGTGGTGTCTCTCCTTTGTTAACATGTGCTTTTTTTTCTAACCACGTGTTTGTATATTGTACAACTTTCTTCTCCAGTCACCAAGTTTACCTTTTGTGACGAGCAAGATTTGAACAACATATTGAAATTCTGTAGATTAAATTGTTTTCGTTTAATTCGTGGGCCAAATAGAGAGCTTGGACATGAAATCAACCTTTTTAATGTAATTCTGATGAACTCCAAGCTTGAAGCTAATTTCTGTGGAAACTAGCGTGGGATTTGTCCTGATCATTTTGAGTAGCACTTTGTCACTGACATCTGATAGTCTTCCGGATCAGGGTTCACCGTTCAACGAAAAATCACCCAAGCGAAATTTTACAAGCCATTGTTGGCATGTTCCAGCTGTTACTGCTTTCTCTTCAAACACGTCACACAAGTTTCTTTTTGCCTCCATTGCATTATTCCCTTTTTGGAACTCAAACAACATGAAATATCTTACATAAGTGCACTTTTTCTTCACTCATGTTGACAGTTTTACAAGTTCAAAAAAAACTGATTAAAATGCGGATAAATCGTCAATAGTGTAGTAATCCAACTGTTTCAATTGGTTTCAGTCTGTTCAAATTCGCAAATAAATCAATAACATATTTCAAATCAGGGCCGTAGCTACCACCGTATCATTCGTATCATTGATACGGGGCCCTCCACAGAAGCTCCAATAAATTTTGTAACTACAGTCTCACTAACATGACTCCCATATCTAAAAAAGAGCCCGGAAAGAATTTTGATACAGGCCCCCCTCAGAGGTAGCTACGCCAGTATTTCAAATGTCCTTTTTCGATTATTAATAATGGATAAATAAAAGCTCTTACCTGTCAAAATGATGAGGCGACGCAAAGGAACGCAACAAGTCCGATGAAGGGACACACACGTTTATTTACAGGAAAGACAAGACTGGGACTAAAAAACTCATTCGTAAACAAGCGATTGCAGCGCCGCTGCATAATGTTCCCTCACTCTTCGAACTTGGGGTTTAACACAGTCGGATCCCAAAATTTTTGCTAAAGATCGACAACGCATACAAGAGTACAAGCTCAAAAACGACAGAGCTTTCCCTTATACCCAATAGTTCAAACTTCTCAGTTTTTCGGAGAATATGTCGGGAATAACATTTGACAATTGATATCATTCCGATCATGATTTTATTGAGGCCGAGAGATGAATGGCATGAGTATCCCTTCCACCAAATCCCAGGATCTAGTCCAAATTGTTTCATGCCTGAAAACGTCCCCAGCCTTTTCTAAAGTAAGCCTATCTGTAACTTTTAAAAACAGTCAGAACAAGCATTCATAGTCAAATACTCGTACAAATGGTAATTTGAAACAATTAAATGTGCACGACTCACAATCTCAAAAACTGGCTCGACTGATGGCCGCATTTCGACTAAATGAGTTGAATAATTGTTTATGGTATTAGGTCTAGGTCTAGACATGGACAATGGTATTCAAAAAATTCAGTCTTTTCCCTTTTTTCAGTTGATATGCGTATGAAAGCCCGTTTTTTGGGGATAATAGGAAAAATATTT
>BMAV01000086.1:208570-219152 GCA_019973955.1 Trichonephila inaurata madagascariensis | reverse complement strand
TTTTTCGTGAAGTTATGGCAATAAACCCACATGTTGCTTAAGTTTTGCACACCAGTGTATTATTATAATAGAAGCATTTTTCACAAAAGGAGAACATTTTGTAAAAAGATTATTCTAAGATAATTTTTTGCAAAAATATTGTATTTAAATAAATTTTTTTTGTCAAAATGTCCTTAAACCAATTTTATACATGTAGTCTAATCTAAGTGACACTAAATATCATGAAAATTATCCATTTATGCACTTTTTTTAAAATCACGGTTCCGAACGCAGTCGGATACCTTAAAACAGATGTTTAAACTTAAAGTTCATATACTTTTTTTAAAAACGTATTGATGAAAAAAAAGTAAATTGTAGAAAATTATGTGAAAAAGATCTAGCTGCTAAAAAATGAAAATTTGTGGTAACACTCGATGTGGTATGACTACATTTAAGTCCCTTTTGTAAAAGAAGTTGAATTTTCTATTGCTTAACTGACGGGAATGACTACGAAACGGTTTCGTCATTGCAAAGAAAAGTTTCAAAGGGATTCGTGTAGTTGTAGGAGTTTCTATAAACGGCAAATATTAAAAATCAAAAAAATCTCTGGTAAAGCCAAAATTAATTCACTCTACTATCAGCAGAACATTTTAGAACCAATTTTTGGAATAAGAAATTCTACCTTTATATGGAAAGGACGATAAAGTTGAGCTTCATATGGACAAGCCTGTGGCCGCGGTAGCCGAGTGGTATAGGTATCGGATCGTGGCGTGGAGTACCTTTTCACGAGTTCGAACCCAGTACCACTAAAGACCCGCCGTGTAGGGCAGCGATGCACATTAAATCTGTCGACAGCTGAAACGTCCTCCCATTGGTGTAGTAGTTAGGAGAGGGGTGTCAGCTCAGGTGTCGTCCACGTCACTTGACCATGGTTCAAAATTACGTAATCCGTCGCCAAAAGCCCTCGTGTAGCTGAACAGGGTGACGTTAATATTCAATCAATCAATCAATCATATGGACAAGCCTCTAGTCACAGGTCTAAGTCTATTGCCGCTTGTTTAGAAAAGAAAAAATTAGAAATAGGATTAAATTGTATCCTATTTGATGAAATACGTGTAAATTCTCCTTACACACTTCTTCAATGGACTTTTGTGCTTTGGGTTTATTAAAAAGAGTTTTAGAAAAAAGGCATCCAAGAACACTGAACGGACTTTGGGAATATTTTCAAGAGGAATAGAGTAAAACTTGCATAACAGTACTAAGAAAAAGTTTATTTTCATGAAACATTCGAGCTAGAGCTATTGTCAAGAATTATGGCTATCAAATAGAAGCAAATTTCCACTAAAATTACGATATTTATTGATTAAAATTAACTATAAAAATCGTTTCCACAGAGTGCGAACGACTTTCTGTATAAGTCTTAACAATGATATGAATTTTTTGGTTGATTTTTGTTGTTCATGAAAAAAAAATGCTTTGCTTTGACAATTATTGTATTGGAAGCAAATTCATCTAAGTATGATTATATTTCACTAGCACTTTGTTTCTTCTTTATCTTGCATGGCATTGTATTTATTTATTTAATCCAAAAAGATGCCTAGTTTAAATTTTTATTCTTTTAAAGTACATCAGTAGCAGATCTAGTGCTTCGAGAAATCAGTAGATAGGGCAGTTACATCCTGTTTTGGTACATTTTCTATAGTTGCTCTTCCTTCTCTGAAGTTTCTTCATGTAGGATATAGCAGGGGTAGATAATCTTATAGCTGTGGTGTGACAAAAAAGTATATCAATATGATTCAGTGTGCCACGCAGAAGAAATACTTAAAACAATTCCCACGGCAATGTATGCAGATTTAGGGAATAGAGGTCAAAAATACAGATTTAGAATTTTATGTATTAATTATGTTTCATTTAAAGATTTTTATTATCATAAAAAGAAGCAACATAAAAAATAACTATTCTTTCAAAATTAAAATTGTACATATCATATGCATGTCTTAAGAATATTTATTAAAATAAGAAATAAACATGAGAGGAAACTATAAGTATTTTTGCAATATAGCGAAATAAAAAACTAAATTTTTAATGCGAAACTCTTGCCCCTGCAAATCTCTATTTAATATTACAATATCAAGGGTATAATTTATAACTTTCAACTTGACACATGATTCTGAATGATCAGCTGTTATACTCCTTTATGGTCTCAAAATATAATTCCTATGAGAAAAAAGTTTCTTCACATATATACAGTGGGCCACAAAAGTGTTCGTACACTTGCAATTTCTTATAAAATTTAATGTGTTTTCGACTAATAAAAATTAATATATTGTAATTGTAATTTTTTATGATGTCTGCAACTTGTTCTTAATGAAATGACATAATTAATTTTTTAAAAATAGTATAAATATTTTTTTTAAAAATTAATAATTAAAATCTACTAAAAGATTACGCCACAAAAGTCTTCGTACACTTAACAAAAATCCCAACTTAGCTTTAAATATTATATTTCTTTCTTAATTTAGTACTTAGGATATCTTTTAGTGTCCACAATAACTTTTAAGCATCTTGGTATAGATTTAATCAGTTTTTTTGTAATTTCTGCATCGATTTTCTTCCATTCTTCTGTGATTATTGTTCTTACTTCAACTTTTGTGTTTATTTGTCATGTTTTCTTTTTTTCCATCAAATTCTCACCAAATATGTTTTACTGGGCTAAATAAAGTGATTGGGGAGGTATTTTCATAATTGGGGACAGTGATAGAAACTTTAGTGGCGTACATTGAAAGCAGTGCGTTGGGCGTTATTACCCTGTTAAAAAATTAAGTCGTCTCAGCCAAATTTCGGGGGAATAATTTAAAATTTATCTATAAAATATTAAAATAGAGCTCATGATTCACAATACCATCAAAAAATACCAAATTACCTAATTCTGAGGCCAATTTACACCCCCACGCCAGAACACCTTCACTTCTAGGCTGACGCATGGATGTGGAGGAGTTCTTGTTCCACATAAATTCCTGGGATTAAACTCCTTATTCTTTCATTTACATGCTATTAATAGGCCCACAGGAACCCAAAATGTTGAATTATCTGCCATACCAATCAATTTGATATTAATTTTGAATTTTCTGAAACTTAATCCCAGGAATCTAGTTGGATCAATAAAACATGGAGGTGGAAGTGTTCTTGTGTGGGGGTGTAAATCGATCACAGAATGAGGTAATTTGGTAATTTTTGTTGATATTGTGAATCGTGAGCTATATTTAAATATTTTAAAGAGAAATTTTAAATTATACACCCAAAATTTTGATATTGGGAACGACTTTATTTTTTAACAGGATAATGACGCCAAGCGCACTGCTCTCAATGTACGCCACTGGTGTGTCTCTAACTGTCCCCAAATTATGAAAATACCTCCTCAATCACTTTATTTAGCCTAGTAGAACATATTTGGTGAGATTTTGATGTAAAAAAGGAAACCATGACAAAAATAAACACGAAATGTGAAGTCAAAACAATAATCACAGAAGAATGGAGGAAAATCGATGCAGAAATTACAAAAAACCGATTAAATCTATACCAAGACGCTTAAAAGTTGTTGTGGACACTAAAAGATATCCTACTAAGTACTAAATTAAGAAAAAAATACAATACTTAAATCTAAGTTGAGATTTTTGTTAAGTGTTTGAAGACTTTTGTGGCGTAATTTTTTAGTATCTTTTTGATTATTAATTTTTTTTAAAAATAGTTATACTATTTTAAAAAATTAATTATGTCAATTCATTAAGAACAAGTTGTAGATATTATAAAAAAATTACAATTACAAAATATTAATTTTTATTAGTCGAAAACCTTAACTTTTTTAAGGGGGTCACTTCACAAAAATCGAATTAAAAATCGATTTTTCAATTTTGATTGAAAAATAAAATACCATTTATTTTCTTTCTAATGCAATTTAAATTTTTGCTCTAGCTGAATTAGAAGTATTTTTAATATTTTTTTAAAAAGTTGTTTACATTTGTCAAACCCTAAAACATCTGACTGCCACGCCCCTTTCAAATAAAAAAAAAAGACACATACTACTTTTCAGCCTTATCAAATAGTTTAAATTAATCAAAAGAATTTATTTTGATCAGCAGCTTATTCAGGAAAGAAGTGAAGTGAATAGTTGTAGCTGTTTATTTACTTTTTGGTAACCGCTTGCTATATTTTTATCTCATTAAATACAACGAATTTCTGCTATCGTGTGAAATAGTGTTTCCCATCAAAAACAATAACGGTAAAATATTTAAAAACGTTTTTAAAACTTGGTTAAATAATAAAACGTTTGAAAAACGAAAGTTTGGAAAAATATATACAAAAACCCAAACTTTCGATGAATTAAACGTTGCATAACAGTCAGACGATTTCAACAAAAAATAATTCAGCTTTAAAAGCAAAGTTAGGTAAGTTTAATAAAGATTGTTTCTTTTTTGATTCATTTGAATGTTTCTGTGAAATGACTGACATTGTACTGTTTTCTTGTGCTTTGAAACAACATTAATAACATAAATAAATGTAAAAACCAAGGTATTCACATAAATTTAGGCTACAAAATTGTTAATATGTTTTGACTTTTGTGGTCTTATTCAAACATTTCTTAATACCAGGTTTACTAAAACAGTAGTTAATCAAAAAAGATACAAAATTATATGAAGTGAACAATAGACTTTCATATGGTATGAGGTCTATAAAAAAGAAGAGTTTGAAAATTTTTTTTCGGAGTCATGAATTTGTCACCTACACTAAAGTGGTTTTACGATTCCATGCATACATTAAATAACGCGACAGAGAAAGTAACTAAATTGTCTATGGCATTAGCTGCTGCCGAAACGATATAATTTAATAATGGATGCCAAAATGTACCTGTGGCTATTGATGGTACCTGGCAAAAAAAGGAGCCATACTTATATAAATGGATTTGTTACCGCAGTTGGTTTGGACACTGGGAAAGTTGTTGATACTGAAATATTGTCGCGGAAATGCTCATGTAATTTTAACAGCAATGTACATATCGATGAGTGTTCGGCAAGTTACATTGTAAATAGTAGGGGAATGGATGTTGAAGAGGTGTACTTTTATTTTTGTATCTTCCATCGCTCGCAGACATTACACAATTTACGATATACACAATATTTGGACTCTATGGGGACTCTAAAGCATACAAAACAGTTTTAGAATCTAAACCTCAGAGATATGTCAATATTGAAAAATTAGAATGTGTTGGTCATGTGTGTGTGTTGAGAAAATGATGGGGACATGACTTAAAACGTTAAAATCAAAATTAAAAGACAAAAAGCTTGAGGACAAAAATCTCTAGAATGCCATAATGGCTTGACAGATGCAGAAATAGACAAATTGCAAAGATACTATGTTTTGGCTATTCAAAACAACTCGTGAAAATTTGTTAGCCATAAGGCAAGCTATTTGAGCTATATTTTTTGATAAAATGTTCACAGATTTGAATCTATGACACGGTTTATGCCCCATGGGAAGTGACTTGTGGTGTAGATATAATATGTCCATACTGAAAGGTTACACATATAAGCATAAACACGACTTACCTATTGCAATTAGAAATAGCATAAAAAAAGTATTTAGAGGTCTCTAATCTTGAACTTTTGTCTAGATGCTTGCTTGATAAAACTCAAAATATTAGTGAATGCGGAAATAGTATTTGGTGTATAATTCCAAAAACTGTATTTGTGCAATTGGGTACTTCAAAAACTATAGTACATGAAGCTATATATTTATATAATCAAGGCTTCAGTACCAAATTAAAAATTTTAGATGTATTAAACATTCAACCCCTAGATTTTACAAATGTCGAGCATTGCAAGAAGTAGATTATGCGTGTATTAGGAAAGCAGAATAGGCAGTTTTACAATGAACCAAAGAAGCTAGAATTAAAAACAAACAATTAAAATGTAGACAAGAAGATGATCTTGCAGATGACACTAGCAATCCAAGTTACAGTTCTGTTATTTATTAGTTAACAGTAAGTTTTTACTTTAAATCTCTATTTCTCAAAAGTGTAAATTTCAACACAAAAGGAACATTTTTGAAAAAACTACTTATTTTATAGCCTTGAAACTTTGCACATGTGTTAACACTATACAAATAAATATTTTAATGATAGATTTTGTCAAAAAAATTATTCAAAAAATATTTATGGATTAAAATGTACAAGAATTTTCACTGTTTTAAAAATTTTGACGTGTTACTCCACATATAAATTTTTTAAAAAAAAACTAATCAAAATTTTAAAAAATGCTCCCATTAAAATAATAAAAACAATATAATGAATGCATACAAAAAAATTCATGACTGTACAACATGCCAATTTTTTAAAAATGTTCCTTAAAATTGGTCATTTTTAACATTACGGAGATAGGGAAAATGCTGCGTGAAGTGACCCCCTTTTAAGAAATTGCAAGTGTACGAACACTTTTGTGGCCCATTGTATATAGAACCAAATGCAAAGAACAAGCAATTTTCTTCAAACAATTAAATCACGCCGGTAATGAAGGACAGAAATCTAAAATAGCTGTCGATTTACCGATAGTTGCCTTAGAAATCTTTTCATAATTCCGTACATTTTGCTTTCACTTACTCTGAAGACTTATTCACGATGCAACAATGAGTAACCCTTCATTTTACAAGAATTACGCAATCATTTGAATTTGAATTCAATATTTTGACGTTAAGGTTGACGTAAGGTTTTGACGTTAATTGGTTTTATTTTATAAGGCTTATCAATATCATTTTCTTTTCCTTTAGCATTTTCTGGACATCAAAATTAACTTTCCTTTTTTTATATATATATAATGCGTGGAAATATCCGCTTGAGGGCTCATGGGCAAATTTTTGGTATAAAAAGGAATCCATGGGCATAGTAAGTCTCAGAAAAACTGAACTATAATATATTTTACAATATGAAGATTCGTTGGCAATTTCTCAAATCCTTTTTCGAATTCGTTCAGGAATATTTATTTATTCTTCGATCATGTGTAGAGGACTCACTCGAATCCAGTATCGAATGCGTAGTTTTTTAACGTTTTGATCAGGATGGAATAACTCACTACTTAAATCATTGACTTTCACACTTTCTTATAAATACAGAGAGCAAGACTTTATTAAACACTTAAATATACTATCATCAAACGCTAATACTCGGTAATATGATAACTTGCAACATACGGCATGCCTTCTACTCTCTCGAGTGTTGGTGGGCGTACCGCTACATCTATATATAGCCGCGTTTTCCCAGCGCCCTCTATAGCTAGACTCTAACACATGTTTATAATATAATTTTGTACATGAGGATACAAAAATAGTATTAATTCTTAATTGTGTTAATTTTGTATGTGTTATAAATGCAATTTAAATTTCTCTTTCTTGTTCCTTTCAGATGTAATCTTGAAACTTTCCAAGAACAGGACATTTCTTCATAGTAAAAAAATGGCTTTAGTTTCGTCTAAGCGATTTGGCGTCGATTTCTTCTCAATAGAGGAAGAAAGCTGCACTTTTTACATTCGAAGATAATTATTTCGAAGTAATAATTATTTTAAATCATTTGTAAAATTATTAGTTTTTAAATATGAATGTGACTTGCTGTTATATAAGGATTGATTTAGTATTTTTTTATTATAAATACTCATATAATGGAATATGATAGTAAAATGGAGAAAATAATTTTTCTGGAAGCGTTATTCCTGAATGTAACAAATTTTTAAAGTAAATGATTTAAATAAAAGTAATTTAAAAAAATATTAGGGAAACATATTGTCTGTGCTAGTTTCATGATTTTTGAATATTAATCTCGACGTTATCATTCTGCATTGTTTGATATTTCAATAATCTCTTTGTATAACCTCCGTAATTATTAAATATAAAAATACATTTGAACTTCACACCACTTTAAATTGTATTTGTGAACCCCAGAATGCTTTGGATCCATTTTCATTTGAAGATTGTCATTACAAGAGCTCATATTATACTTAGGACTTAAAAATTTTCAATTCTATGTAACATAGACTAAAATAACTTTTTTTTTAGTTTACTCTGGATAAAATCACATGTGGATAAAATCATGTAAAATCATCTCTCTTAAGGTGCCTGACTAGTGCAAAATCATCAATTTTGATGAAAATGACAAAAAAAAATTTCATTTAATATTTTTAATATTTGAATTTTCTTCTTTCTTAAAATACCTTACTTTTGCTTGTACTCCAATTATTTGCGAATTTATAGCAGTTTTTATGTCAAGTGAGAACAACAAAAACGAACCGGAAGTTAGAAATCGAAACAGGAAGTGCTTTGAATTTGAAAGATTTTTACTTATTAATAAAATATTAATCTTGGTAATATTAAAACTGAATATGGTGATATTTTTTTTAAAATTATTTAATAGTTTTTAGTAAAATTTGGCAACAACTTAACAGGTTTGTTGTCATTTTTCGATTTGCTTATGTTCTAGCTACTCGATTCTTCGCTCCTCATTTAATTTATTATTTTGATATATTTTATTAAAAAAAAACTGTCTTTTTTAAGACAAAATATTCATTAATTATGGATAAATCAAGATCTGGGAGGTCTAAGAAGCGACGATTTACTGGAAATCGTTATGCATTCGTGCTACTGTTAATGAGAATAATGAATAATCTGAGCCCAATTCTACTGAATCCGCTAGTGCCAAAAAATTGGAATCAAGCCATACAAGTTTGGATATTTTCTCAGAAAGATTGTTTGAAACTTATGAAGACAATAGAATTGTGAGCTTAACAACTTTAATTTCAATTTTTGCCATAGTTTATTGCCCTGACTGTTATTCTCAGGGCTTGGAACTTATAGAAGACTCTGTCAGTGGATTATGCTCACTTATGAACCTAAAGTGCAAAAACAGCTCCTTCTTTAAAGGTTTCCCTACGACCGAGAAGATGAAAGGTTCTTGTCTTATAAACTCTTCAATTGTTTTGGGGCTAACAATAATCGGGAAAGGATTTTCAGCTGGCAAAAAGTTATGTGCTTTCCTCGGTTTACCTTTCCTGTCAAAACTTGCTTTCAGCAATCAAGAAAGGAAACTGTGTTGAAAGCAACTGAATGTGCTGCTCAAGAAAACATCAACGCTGCATTGAGTGAAATCAAAGGCTCAAATAGTTTCACTAAATGTGGAATATCTATTGATGGTACTTGGCAAGGCAGAGGCTAATCACCTTTGAACGGGTGTGTAAGTGCCATATCAGTTGGCACCGGTATAAAATTTTAGACATTGAAGTTATGACGCAATATTCCCACATATGCGCGAAAAGCAATAGCCAATCATCGAAACATGTATGTTCGAACTATAAAGGTTCCGCGGGGAACAAGGAGGTTGTTGGGGCCTAACGTATATTTGAGAGATCAAATGTAAGGGATGTGCAGTACTGTTAATCTGTTAAAAACTTTTATGGAATTAATACAGTAACGAAACTCGAGTGTAAACACCATGTACAGAAATGTGTACGGGGGGGGGGGGGATTGCATCAATTAAAAAAAAGATGAAAGGTTTGGGAGGGAAAAATAAATTCATAAATTAATTGGCAGAATCCAGAACTATTATGGAATAGCTATTCGAAGCAATGCAGGTAATCTACAAAAAATGATGAGTAGTGTAATAGCTGCATTTTTCCACTGTGTATCTGGAAAAACAATTCATTACATGGACAGTGTCCTGAACGATCTGAGAGTTGGTGTCGTTACCAAAGGGCAAAAGCAGCTGGAAAAAAATACATTGAAAGATTTTTTTTTTTTTTTTTTTGCTATTTTTATTAGTTTTCAGTTATAATTAAACAAAAAATGAACTTAAAAATAAATTTTCGGCAAAATTGTAAAAAAATGTCTTTGCAACTAGTCAGGCACCTTAATAGTTTAAAAGTAAATAACTTTTTATAAATGCGAAATTTAAGTAACATTTTGACACGGTAAATTAGTTTTTTGAAAAATTGAATTTTTTATAACGGAAGCTAATTTTTGCCTAACATGATGACATTAATCTTAAATTTAAATTCTCTCCAAAAAAACCCCATTTGAATTACATATATTCTTTTTAAAAAATAATTAAATTGATATTTATTATTTAAGTATCTCGTCAATGGAGTGAGAACTGTAAAATCATTAAAATCAAAGGACATGAACGGGAAATATCGCGCGCGAGTGACAGCAACCTAATCAAACAAAAAGTTTGAAAGAACTGCTAGAAATGGTTGAGACTGAAGGCTCACGAAATAAAATAATCCCTATTGAATATAAATAATCCTTATTGGAATCGGGTATTGTTCACTATTTCATTGGTTTTACCTTTATTTTCGTGTGAACCCTAATTTTTTTTCTAAAATAAAAGTAGCCTTACTCCTTCTAGCATTAGCTATCTGTCAGTGAATTCCGTCAAAATTGGTCCAGCCGTTTCAGAGATTAGCCGAACAAACATACAGACAGACAGATAAAAATTTTAAAAATTTCTTTTTTTATATAAGTACCGTATATACTTTTAAATGCATTTAGTAAAAAGATGTTAATTTCAAAT
>BMAV01000086.1:123880-190929 GCA_019973955.1 Trichonephila inaurata madagascariensis | reverse complement strand
AGAGCTAGTTAAATAAAGTGGTACTCTTTAGAGTACCGTCAGTCCACAAAGGTCTCAAATATTCTCATAATACGAAAAGACCGAATAACTTTTTTTAGAGCAATTTTAACTCTTAAAAAAATGCTAAATATAACCAGAGAACACTTATATTTTACAGCACAAAATATTTATTTTAAAAGATTATTAAATTTTTAAAATTGATTTACTCTTTTGACACATAAACTTTTTTGATGATATTCTAAGAAACTATTTTTTCATTAATACACAGAAATTCATTACTCGATTAGTATTTTGAGTTAGGTTTCGATTGAACGTTTTTTAAAGCACTGTATCCTAGAGTAAGAAATGCTGTATTTTTTTAACATAAACTACTGCACCTTGAGTTCAGTCTCTTGATTGTCATCCTAAGAATCTAACGAAAATTCCAGCAGATAATTTTCTGGGACACTTCTTCATCTGAAAAATCATCTGTTAGTACATCATTGATTTCAGACAGTAGGTTCTGTAATAAATCCAAAGCCTCTTGAAGGCAGTTTCTTTTTTCCAGATATTCTGAGAAAAGGAAATAATAATAATAATAATAATAGCACCTTTAAAATATCATATTATTGTTAAATTTCTGTTACACATGAAGAAATTAAAAGTTGTTAATTTTTGAAATTAAATTGATATTTCATTTAATTGTGAGGCAAAAAAAAAAAAAAAAAAACTCAGATTCAAAGTTCAAAATTTTTTGAAAACTTTAAAATAAAACAATAAAAAAGCAAAATAGATAAGTTAAGCTGAAAGAAATACCTCCCCTCCCAAAAAAAAGCATAAGTCTATTGTACTATAGTGACGACTCTAAAACACACCAAAAAACAACAATAAGCCACACAGATGACAAAAAACTTATTCCAACACCCAGTGTCGTTAAATCTGTCGAGAGCTGAAACGTCCTCCCGTTGGTGTGGTGTGGTAGTTAGGAGAGGGGGTGCCAGCTCAGGTGTCGTCCACGTCATTTGACCATGGTTCAAAATTACGTTGTCCGTCGCCAAAAGCCCTCGTGTAGCTGAACAGTGCGACGTTAATATTCAATCAATCAATCAACAAACCAACACCCAGTGTGCTATCGGTACTTATAAGTACCACAAAGTTATTCAATTGTAAAATTAATTATGTACATTGTTCACTTAAAATAAATAGTCAAATCGTTTTCTAAAAAAGGTCTTCCTTAACATATAAAAAAAATAAGACTCTTATCTTTGACATTTACTACTTTTTAGGAACAAAAATGACAATCTTCGCAATCCGATCAAAATGTCAGCTGAAAACGCAACTTCTATATAACTATTCGCTTTCCCCGCTAAAATACTCTCCATAGAACCCGTGCTGCCATATATTTTGAAAGAGTGGATTTAAAGGAATATTCCTGCTAAGTATCGCGTAAGACTATTCGCGTAAGAATGGTTATTCTATATAATTTTAAGGTGAGTGGTTCTTATAAGTACCATAGGCAGATAAAGGGTTAAATATATAGTTTTTGTATGTTGTGAGTCGTATAAATTAAAAGTCAAAAGCTTTCTTTTTGAAGTAAGTCAAAAATGCCTGACGATAGAAGACGGTTGGTATTTGGATATCTCAGGTTTATTTTCTGTCCCTTAGGACAATGCCCCCCCCCCCCCGAACCACCCAAGAAACATTAAATTATTTTCCTTTTATTTACTGTGATGGATTTTTCTTCAGTTTATGCAATTTTCCATGGACGAAAGGTTAGTCAGAGCTGAGAGATGTCACCTGAAGCACCCTTCAAAAATAGTTTTTTGTTCATTTTTAGTCATATAAAATAATTTTCTTTAAAGGTAGGTCAAAAATGGCTGACCGTAGATTCTGGTATTTCAATTTCACTTATGTAGAATTTACTCGTTCGCATAATAAGAAGGAATATTTTCAATCCCGTAATGACCTCTTGCAGAACAAGTAATTAGAAAGATTCAATGTATCCTCGTATTCATTGTAAGCTTCCCAAGGTCAGAAATGTCAATATTTATCTCTTTGTCGAAACATTTTGTTAATTTTCTTCAAAAGTTTGCCTCTACACCAATGTCATTCGAAAATGTAACAACAGGTACTTTGAAATAAATATTTTAAAAAAATTACCAGGACTTTTTTGGCTGCAGGAACAAAAAGGAAAAATAAGTCATGTGCATATAAAAAATATAGATTATATAACAGATTATTTTTAACCTAATAAAATCGTATAAATGAATTGATATAATCAAAATATGCTACATTAAAAGAATTTATTATATTATATATATATATATAATAAAAAACAAATAAATTATATTTGTATAATACGTAGTAATAATTTTTTTTTGAAAATTTTTAATTTATTAAAAATTTTACACCCGCGTTCTTGATCTCTGTTTTTATTTAAAGTCTGTAAAATCCTTCCATTCCCTGGCTCATATATAGGATACTTATAAATAAAATAGGCATTTTTAATCTTTAATTCAATTTTATCTCGTTGATAGAGTATTAACCTGCCAAGATATTTCCATTAACGATTCAGCAGAAAAGTACTATATTTTCTCAGAGTGATATTTTAGGTTAGTACCTGTTCATTTAACACACATAACAGTATGGAAAATTTCAATTTATATAGATTTGATTTAAAATTAATATAGCTCTATTGCTACATAATAGCTTTTAAAGCATTCAGTGAAATTGAACTTGTTTTGCTTTTAAAATTCGAATTCGTAATTAAAAAATGCCAAACACCAAAGTTATTTTACACATCTTATAATACTGAAATAGCTTTAATAAATACTTCAAAAATATCTTCATTGTACGTATCAGCCAAACGATAATTCCAATAATCTAATCAAATATGATTTATAGATGAAACATAAGTTAAACCTCATTTTTTATTCTAAGTTTACACACAAGTGAACTAATTACTTTTAAAACTGTTAGGAATAAAATAAAGTTTCATTGCCTGTTACATATTTCCAAAATTGCATAACAAACAATGCACAGTGGACCACAAAAATGTTCGTCCACTTGCGATTTACTATAAAATTTAATGTTTTCGACTAATAAAAATTAATACATTGGAATTGAAGTTTTTTATACCTGCAACACTTGTTCTTTATATAATAACATAATGAATTTTTAAAACAGTGTAATTATTATGTTTTTAAAAAAATAATAATCACAAAACTGCTAAAAAATTACGCCACAAAAAAAAGTCTGTACACTTTAAAAAAATCTCAACATAACCTTAAATACTATATATATTTCTTTCTTAATGTAGTACTTAGTAAGATATCTTTTAGCGTAAGCAATAACTTTTAAACGTCTTGGTATAGATTTCATCAGTCTTTTTTTGTAATTTCTGTAACGATGTTCCTCCATTCTACTGTGATTATTGTTTTTACTTCAAATTTTGTTTTTATATGTCATGTTTTCTTTTTTTTTTTAAAAAAAAAAAAAACCAATTCTCATCAGATATGTTCTACTAGGCTTAAATTAAGTGATTTTGAGGTGTTTTCAGAATTTGGGGATAGTTACAAAGACGTACATTGAGAGCAGTGAGTTTGTCATCATTATGTTGCTAAAAAGTGAAGTCGTCTCCAAAATCCAAATTTTGGGCGGATGTTTTAAAATTGTTCTTTATAATATTTAAGTGGAGCTCATGATTCCCAAATACCATAAAAAAATACGAAATTATCTAATCCTGAAGCCTATTTACACCCCCACACAAGAAAACCTCCACCTCCATGTTTCACTGTTTCAACCAGATTTCAACCAGACCGGTCATCTGGCAAATAACAGGCACGGCGCTTACCCAGAGTACACCCAGAATATAGTGATACAGTCCAGGGCGAGGATCCAACGGGTAAACCCGTCACCCCTTATCTGCAGCACTAACTCTACGCGTGTATGGTGGCACTATCTATCGGTAGAGATACTGACGCGTACGCAACGTTTGATGTTTCATAGCGACTGTGAGGTTTTACGCCGAAGAGAAGGTGGTCACACAAGCTACTGTCCACTACTGAACATGCAAGCGAGTAAGAAGGAACAGCGAGAAGCGATTTTCAGCATCTGAGAGAGTTGGAGATCGTGAAATGTGTGCATCGACGGATGACGGTTGTGTACGGTGAGTACAGTCTGTGTCGTTAAAGTGTTGTGGAATGGCGCAAAAAGTAACTTGAGGGTCGCGAGTTACTGGAAGACGATGCTTGACCTGGACAGGCTCATCGTATCATCACACCGGAAATAATTGCGGAAGTGAATGCTTTTGTCTTGGACAACCGCAGAAGGAGCGTGGACGAGATCCATCGGTTATTGGATATTAGTGTGGGCACCCCTCACACCATAATGCATCAGCACTTGAACTTTCGAAAAATTTGTGCGCAGTAGGTTCCCCACCAACCGACCGCCGAACAACACAGTACTCGAATGACGCTGTCTGTAACGTTATCATGAGGAAGAATATGTCTTTCTGTCGCAAACTGTCACTGGTTTCGAAACATGGGGTCACCATCTTGAACCCGAAAGAAAGCGTCAGCGCAAGCAGTGGAAACGTGCGATTTCACTACCTCAAAAGAAATCGAAGGCCGTGCACACCAGTTCTGGTAAGGTCATAATGTCCTCCTTTTTTTTACCACAAGGGTCCACTACTTATCGAGTTCCTGGAACGGAAACCACCATCAATGTCCAGTGTTATCAAGCCACTTTACAGAACCTTAGACCAGCCATCAAGTCGAAACACCCAGGCATGTTGTCCAAAGGCTTTATTTTCCTGCATGATCTATTTTTGAGTATGTGTACTGTGTATAACTACATTTTTGAGTTAATAAAATCGTTACCGTTACTTTCCACTAATCACCGGGTTTCATTTGAATGACCCTAATACATTTAAATTATTTGACCTTCAGACAATTTTATTTTATAAACAGATTAACTACCTGATAATTTCTTTAAAAAAAGACAGACGATTTTTATAAAGAATGTCTGCTTTTGAAGTATAAAAGTATTATTTTCAAATTATTTTTAAATCTAAGTATTTCTTTAAAAATAGCAATACACAGAAAAAAATGGGAAAAATAGCTATAAATGTGAATACACTTTTGCTATATATATATTTAGTTTCCTCACCCCCTCCCCAAAAAAATACTTCAAACCAAAATCAAAAATATTCTGTTACATAATCACCTGAACGTATAATTACGCGTATAGCAGAACATTTCTTATTTTAAAGCAATTTTAGTGTATTCTTTATATGTTATACTCTGACTTATTTCATATTATTTGCCTAAACTAAATAAAAAAAAGTATCTTAAAAAGTTATTTAGATTAGCATTTAGCAAAGCAATTTTTATAAATATCACACCTTCGAACATTTTGTAAATGTATTATACCTAAAAACTCTTAGTTATTTGTTGTAATTATAAATAAGAATACAAAAAAAAATCCACTTTTTTATATATCTCAAATATTTCTTCAAATAAAATTTTAAAATGACTAATATAAAAGGTTAATTTTGCATTTATTTTTAAAAAATTATTCGAAATTTTCCTATAACTTTACTTTTTGTTTATTTTATAATGACTCATATTATCTGTGTAATTAATATGAGAAGCATTTCTAATGCAACACTTGCAATGACTTTTTAAATAGAAATGCATTTTTTGTAAAATAATACACAAGCTAAACAGAACAAAATATTCAAATTGCAGACGATCCTCAACGGAAATGCATATCAGAGTTAAGCCATTTCCATTCACATTTGTTTAAGGAACGTTTTCCGGTTGATTATTTATATGGCCGATACAAGGTCTTCTAACCACAGAGAGGCCCACACCTGCTAGCACGACATCCGAGCTGCTCTGAAATTATTCAAAATTCAGATGACAAAGTCGATATCTGGGCTGGAATTCTTCTATCAGCATTTACATCACCTCAACGATGTACGCTTTTCATTATTATGTTTATATCAAGAATTTCCTTAGATGTTTATTTAAATACTGTTTTATATTTCCGTCTTTATCAATTTTGTTATTTAATTTTTTTAAAAGGGGTGCTAACTCAGCAGTCGACTTTGTCGTCTTGTCGTGGTTTAAGATTCCGAGGTCCGTTGTTAATAGTACTTGTATTAATCCCTTTTAATGCAGTTCTTCTAAAACTATCAATATTGGCGACCCAATCGTCAATATTGAAAGTTTTCAATCATAATTTTCATCGCGTCTCCCTCATACAATAACATTGGACTGAATGCAATGAAAATATACTTTGACGCTAAGGTTACAATACGACTTTAATTATAAAGCATTCAAATTATCAAGATAAGCATTAAATTTTGTATTTGAAAAGCTCATGGGAGGCACTAGTAATTATTAAACGTGTTTTTAATTCAGTGTATTTTTAGATTTATTATCAAAAACATTGCGAAGTACTGATACCTTTATTAGTATATTGAATCAGTGTAAATGAGTGTTTAATTCTTATTATGTTAGAATGTATTTTGTTTTGCTTCCTTTCAGTAAATTAATACTTATTTTAAATCTTTTATTTACGACTTTGCCAAATGTTCGCGTCCCCCATATAGAGATATCACGCCCCCCTCCACAGAGGGGAGCGCCCAACAGTTTGAGAAACGCTGCCTTAATGTATTGCTCTCCAATTATTTTACTGCCGCGGCTGGTCAACGTCTGATAATTTTACCTCGGCCCGTTGAAGGTGGGGCGTTGATTGTTTATATTTTACAGATTGTTTTGATTTAATAATTTTAGTTTAATTGTATTTAAATATGTCTTCAAAATAAAATACAGATACCCACAAAAATGAATATAAAGTGATTTAACATGGAATAGAAAGTGATTTAGCCCAAAATATAAAGTAATTTGTATGGAAAGTTGCACAAACTCGCGCGCGCGAGAAAGAATTACACCACAGTAAATAAAAAGAAATAATTTATAGTTTTATAGACGGCTTGTCATTTGATCCACACGGATCGGTACCAGTCTGCTGCCTGGAGCTTGGGGTTCACTGCCTTAATGTAACATTTCTCAAACTGTGGGGCATGACAACCCTTTGTGAGGGGTGCGAGCATATTGAAAAGCTGAAAACAAAAGATTGTTTCAAAACTTTATTAATTTACTGAAAGCACAATCAAAGCAAAATACGTTCTGTGTGTGTGTGACATAATAAAAAGTAAAATACACATTCACACTGATGTAATACACTTATAAATACCTCAGTACTATATAATGTATTTGATGATTAATTTAATAATACTAAGTTAAAATATCAAGTTTAATTATTACCAGTGACCCCATAGGCTTGTCATATATAAAATTATGTACAAAATTTAATACTTATCTTGATAATTTGTACGATTTATAATTAAAATCTATTTTGTAGCTTTAGCATCAAACCATACTATAATTGATTATAATGTATTGTTATTAATTGGAGGGGGACGATGAAAATCATGATTGAAAATTGGGTCGCAAATATTGAAAGCTTGAGAAGCACTGCCTTAACGCTCACTTATTTTAAAGGGGGGGGGGGGAACCGGCAAAAAATTATTTTTTATTTAAGAAAACACATTTTAGAATTGTTTAGGTCAACATTTTTAAAAAATACAAAATTAATCAAAATTTGTATTTTAATTTTGGATCTTGATCCACATTTCAAATAAGAGCCGAAAATTACGATCTTGCGCGTACAACGAATTTTATTATCTTTCTTTTCGAATAGCTGTTTCGAAAAGAGCATATTTTTACTAGTAAAAACATTTATACCTTTTCAACAGAAATAACAATAATAGTAATAACATTTACTCTTAAAAAAATTATTCAAAATTTTCTTTTGTCTGATATATTTGGAAGCAAGAGAGAGAAGCAGCACAGAATATCCAATTGTTACATATATAACTACTCCCTTTTCTTTTCCTTTGCCATTTCTTTTCGCTTAACAGATAGTGAACTATCTTGTGGGAGCTTTTTTTATTGGTGTTGATGGAACAAAACAGAAACAAGTAATGTAAAAAAATAAATAAATAAGTCAATTCCTACTTAGATCAACAAAGAAAACATTTATTTTAGTTACTTTTTAGTAAATAGTTACAATTAATATAAATATGCATATACATAGGACAGAATCACAACATTAAGTGGCAATTAATTTTTATTAATTATCATTAAAGTATTGTATTGTCATCCAAAAGAATCGCGTATATAAAATTTCAGTTCAGTTGAATGCTTTAAAACGTGAGAAAAAAAAAATCTCTTACAATTTTGACCCAAGTTGCTAAAACTGAAGACAAAGTGGTTGTATCTGTAATTCTTTAAATAATTAGTTTCAGTCAATTAATTATAATTAATATATTGTATTGTCACCCAAGACAATAGTGTATGGAAAATTTCAACTTAAATGAGCGCTTTAAACTTGTGACGGGGTTTTATCGGTATTTCCACTAATTGCCCCCTTGGGATTTCTTTTGGGCCTGAATGGCAATTCTTTTCAACCAATCCAAGAAGAGAGCGTGTTTATGCAAATTAGGAATCATATATATTGGAAGGTTAGCATTCGCGAGGATCGCTAAGTGAAGCTCTGAGCGCTAAGTAAGCTAAGTGAAGTGAGATAAAGTCTAGAAGAGGAGTCTTCATTCTGGGAGTTGGCCTAACAGAGTGCCGGTGTAGATAAGTCAAAAGTGGGTCCGAGACCAGCGGAGCATTGCCTAAGCCAGAGCCAGCCAGATTAAAGGTTGAATTGACGTTTTACGGACCGTAGCTGCTTACCCAGGAAATAGCGGTAAGCTAGTTCATCTAAACTATAAGGATAGTGTGGATGCTATTAAGTTAGGAATTAATATATAAATATAGATTCAGTTGTTAATTGTGCTAATTATCAGTAATACGTTTTGCGTTGTTTCTCTCTTGATTAATATCCTCCTAGACTAGTATTGTTGTTGTATTATATATAAATTAAGATCAGAATAAACTGATTTTATTACGACTGAGTTTATTGGTGCATCCTCATTCTCTTAGAGGTAGGTCGTGTGGATAGTGGAGAGAGGGGATACCACAAAATGTTACAAAAAAACCTTTACAAGTTTTGGCACAATTCGCCAAAAGGGTCGCTATGTCGCCAAAATGATGCCAAAATAGGTTGTATTTGTAATTCTTTAAATAATTAGTTTTAATTAATAAATTTTTATTAATTATAATTAATTTACTGTATTGTCATCCAAAATAATCGTGTACATAAAATTTCGGCTCAATTGAACGCTTTAAAATGTATTTTATTAACGATTGAAAATTTGAACAAGATAAAAATAGATATATAGAGAGTGTGAGCTAATAGCAGGAATTGAAGAAAAACTACGTTCAGTTAGTCGTAGAATTCTAGAAAATTTGAGTATGTTGGGTCAACTTCAACACTTAAGTAGTTGACTCCAGAGTCTCTAGCACAATAACCAATTTTATGGTGCAAACACTGTCCATATTTATGGTTCTCTTTTAGTCGATAGCTTAATTACTCCTTCATTATTCTCATGACACAATCACGACACAGTTTCTAGTGGACTAGCATTTATTTTTATCTCACAACACTTTTTACATTCATATCAGAATTATTGGGCATGCGCAGTTGGGCTGGCGCAAACACAGTTCACATATTCTTATTTGAAGACACAACAATTCACTCCTACTTCTCTTAATTACACAGATGGCGTTTCGCACGCCGTGAACTGACAGAGTATAATCGATTTCTTTACAAATTTTCGTATCGCTATGACAGTTTTGTGCAATTCATTCTACTTATTTGCTCCTGAAATTAAAAATTTTTTCATCTTAATTTTTTTTATACAAAACACATTACGTTCCAAATGCTGATGTCTAGCAAATGAAAAAATACTTAATATACATTTTTCTAAATTTTTACTATAAACTTTGTCTTAATTTACGAAATTACGACGACAGATCGCAGTCAATCTCACGAGTGTAGACGCGCTCGCTTATATTCGAGTGGGAAAATTACAGCAGCGTAAAATGCGACTGTACACAAACTATCTCGTTTTGTGCACAGTTGAGGGGTGAATTCTGAGTACGCCACCCCCCCCCCCAAAAAAATCCAATTAAACAGTCAGTTTTGAAAAAAAATCAAAAAGCTTATATATAATTATAATTAATGTAATGTAGATAAAAAATTATTTCCAAACTTTAGTTGAACTTTTTGCATTTATTTAGTTTACTTACGAAAGTGCCTTAAAATTAGAATCTCAAGTGTAATGTTCAATTTGTAGCCGTTTATCGAAAACTCCTGTAATATATCTTGCTTCTCTTCGTTGAGTTTAATTCACTCAAATAATGTAATTGCTTGGAGTGAGTTCTTATCCCGCGTTACTCCTGACGAATTTAATCAAGTTCTTAAAAGTCCCGAAAGTGATTTATTATCATCCAATCCAGTTTTAAGTAATATATTTTTTCCAACTCCCTTCATTACTTTACTTGTCCCGATTAAAGCCTGCAAGTTTTTCGTTTTAAAAACCTTCGTACTTGAAAATGTTTCGAAACTTAAGAAATCCTTTAATCGCAGAGGAGTAGCTCTTTCTCTTCAACAACAATAATAAAACAAGAATTCCACTTTGCTTAAAAATAGTCAAGGGCAACTAAGTAGCAAAGAGAGGGACCTTCTCATTTACAAAATCAAACAATTCAGGAAAAAAAAAGAATAACATGGGGAAAGAAAGGATATCTATACTTTAAGACATTAGATCCCCATTTCACCCTGCTTAGTAAAACTGCAGATTCACAAAATTAACTTAGCTCTGGTCCATTAGCTTATTTGGTAGAAGACTTTGGCTCCTGATCGGGTAAATTGGGCAGAGAAGAATAAGATAAATAAATAAACAACAACAACAAAAAAAAATCGATGCTTCGTTAGCCAATAAACTATCATTAAGTTGCATTAGGTATTCTCAATCTTTTGGAGCTCTATGTCAGTCAAGTTCAGTGGTGACTCGGTTAATTGGGTTTGGAGAATGATCTAGAAATTGATGAAAAAACGCTCTGCAAAACAAAATGTTTGGGATAGGAAAAGACTTAAACGGTTTGTAGTGGTAAGGAGCTTTTTTATTGATGCAAATGTGATTGGTCAATGGAATTAAAAAATGAAGACATTCAAAATAAGATCATGATAATTTTAGTAAATAATGTCTGATTTTAATAAATCCTGGGGTGGTTTTTCAATTATTATAAAGGCCAAATTTATAGGTGATTTTTTTAGAAGACTTGCATACAAAATCTGTGACCAGCCAATGCATGCGTCGCTGATTAGAAAAATTGCACGAAAAAAAAATCAGAAAAAAAATTGTAGTGTCGGATTCTTTTAGATCTTCCTACCTAAATTGTGCAAATTCATCTCAATATTCTTAGAATTACATGAAGGAAGCACTCGCGTACGTTCATTTTATTGCTGGTACACAAATAGTGTAAATCAAATAATCCATTTAATAAATTTTTCCGCAAGAATGAGAATTAAGTTCGAAAGTCAAAGTATGCATATGTCGCAGGATAATGTTAAAAATCCCTAATATTGTCAAATCCCTAAGGGATATGATCAATTGACGGGTGATGCTGAAATAACGTCTCTTCGAGGTCATTTCCCTGATAAAGTGAAGGGATTTGATAAGATCCCTGACCTTCATCAGGGAAATGACCAAATGAACTAGTCAGGACTTGATACGGTAAAGTGCGGTCGGGGGGAGGGGGAGCAGTGTTGCCAGATCATGCGATTTTTCGCAAATTTCGCTACTTTTAAAAAGTCTCCGCAACTTTTTTTTTCCTATTGCTGCTTTGCGAATTTTACGCTACTTCACTTGATGGCTCCGCCATTTTTTGCTACTTTCAACCACACATAAAAGTTTTGGAAAGAGTTCGAAAAAATGACTTATTTAGGAAAAATCACCGAAAAAAAAAATTGGTGACTTTAGTTGCCAATGAATACATGGAGAAGCTCCAAAACGACACGGAATGCTGTAGGAAATTGATTTTAAACTGACACACAAGCAAAAGTAAAATAATTTCTCCAGAATCTACAAAAGAAATCTATCAAAGATGTCATTATTTTCTCAAGACTTCGCATGTGAGCAATTTTTAAACCGAATCCTTTTTAATTATGTAACTTTAAAAAAAGATAAATAAAATTTACCCTGTATTTTTTTAATATTCAAATCATCCTTCTTTTTATGATCTGTCTTTAGAATTGGCAGACCAATCTAAATAGGATGTACTGGGGAATCACACACACACAACGGAGACAAATTTTTAATATACAGTTGAAAGATGTTTTTCATTCCAAATCTTGAGCATTTAAATGAAGGAGCATTATTTTGCCGTCACATTTTTAATATAAAAGACGTAATTGGAAGTCCGTTTTAAAGAGATTTAGCTACATTTGCTTTAAAGCTTTACAGTCTACTCATAAGTAATGTCACTGTGGTAAGGATATTTTCGAAAGCGACGTCAACAAAGACAAAACTAAGGAATCGAATGTGCCTTGAACTGTTGGATTCAATTAACAGAATCAAAATGACTACGGAAGAATTAGGGACTTGCTGCGTTGATTTTATTTCATCGCCACAAATGCTTCAATATAATTCAGAAATTTGTAAAAGACACAGGAGATCAGAATATCGAGCAGGAAGAATTTGAATGTATTTTAAATAATTAAAGCATTTTAACGTATTTTTTAAAACAGTTTTACAAAATTGCCAAATAAAAAAAAATTATATTTATGAATTGCAAGTGAAAATCGATTCGGTACTTTTTGCTACTTTTTCCACCTTTTCGTACTACTTTGCTGAATAAGTTTCTGGCAACTCTGAGGGGGAGGTCGAGACCTTGTACTTCCTAATCAAACAGGCAGTACTATCGATCCCCCGAATATCAACCCCATATCTTTAAAAAAATGACACTATAGGATTAACGTGGGAATTGATATTTTAGAAGAAGCAGTAATATACGTTCTTTAACTTATCAAGGGTGTATGATTAATGCTTCATTGCAATCATTGCTACTCACAAACATTTATAAAATAATTAATCCACAGTGCTTCTCAAACTTTCTATACTTGCAGCCCAAGTTTCAATCCTAATTTTCATCGCGCCCCCCTTCCACAAAATAACAATGTATTGAATTCAATAATAATATTTTTTGACGTAAAGCTGCAATATATAACTTTAATTATAAACCGTTCAAATTATCAAGATAAACATTAAATTTTGTACATAATTTTAGGACATGCCCATAGGGTCACTGGTAATTATTAAACTTGTTCTTAACTTAATACTGTTAATTTAATTATGAAACTTATTGGACAGTACTGGTACATTTTCAAGTGTATTATATCAGTCTAAATGTATATTTTACTTTTTATGTCAGAATGCATTTTGTTTTGCTTCCTTTCAGTAAATTAATATTTTTTTAGTCGCCTATATCCGGTATAGTGGTTAGCGACGCTGACTGCTGTGCCGTAGGAACTGGGTTCGAATCCCGGAGAAGACATGGATGTTTGTAAATGTATAGTGCCTGCGCGGCATGGGGGTACTCTAAATAGCCGTCGAGCCGAAAGTCCTCTCGTGAGGTTAGTGGAAAAGGAAGAGAGGTGGGTGGCCTCTGACCACCCCTCAGAGTGTTCTCCCTCTAAATTGGGGTGTAATCGATCTAAATAGTACTGTCACCTGTATGGTGCTCAAAGCTACGGCTAACGACAGGCGTCACTTAGCCCTTTACCATGATGAATTTCGTGGGCCTCAATCTGGCCTTTGCCGATCAGGTGGCATTGGTAACAACAATATTTTTTTTTAAAAAATAATCTTTTGTTTTCGACTTTTCGATATGCTCGCGCCCCCTCGTAGAGTTATCACGCCCCCTAGGGGGACGCGCCCCATACTTCGAGAAACACTGAATTAATCTCACGGGAAATTTGTAATGTCAGTCGATTAATATTTTTTAATTTGGAAGATGTTATTTTTAATGTTAGAGAACAAACAAACTCTGTTTTCTATCTTTAAAAAAGTTAACGAAAACAAACTCTTATACCTTAAAACAGATTGCTTCAGTTTCGTACGGATTCTCTAAAGACAACTCATTACAAACTATCGTCCAAAATACTTAAACGCCGTTCAATCGAATTATTCATAATTTAATAACTCACCTCCGAAAAACTTTCATTTTGTAGCAATCGATGCTGTATCACGCGCAGCCCATAAGCAAAACCAACCAAATTGGAAACGCATATTATTTAATAATACAACACTTACAGACAAAGGGGGTGGAGGGGGGAAAAACCCAATAAAACCCATCTCCCGTGGTTTTCGAGATGCTAATTTAAAACGCTAATGACAACGAAAGCGTAAAATTAACGTAATTATGTTCTGGAAGCAATATTTTCCGCGGCTTGCTCAATTAAAGATTAAAAGAAAACTTATATCTTTTTTTTTTATTATTATTATTATTTTCCATTCTCTCTCCGGTAGCAATGCCCCATCAACTATTCAGAACCGTGAGAGAGAGAGAGATGAGAATTTTAAGAATTGATTCCACGGTTCGTTTAAGATTGCGGAAAAACCTTTTCTCCTCCTCCGTTTTGTGGGACTGGTTCATTTGCACAGAGGGAGTCGTTTAAAGTGTATTTGCTCGGGGGATATGCTATTTGAAATCCTACCGTAGAGACGGGGGGTTTTGAAGAGCTTACCGCAGTGCTAAAACAGGAAGTTATTCCGAATGGCTATATTCTAATATCTATTGGTCAATCCCCGAATTGATTGAGAAATCCTGTGGAAAATAAAGGATAAAAGAATATGGAAAATTAATAAGTAGAGTTTGATTTTACCCAAGGAATATGAGTTGATTGATTGAATATTAACGTCGCACTGTTTAGCTACACAAGAGCTTTTGGCGACGGACCACGTAATTTTGAACCATGGTCAAGTGACGTGGACGACACCTGAGCTGGCACCCCCCTCTCCTAACTACCACGCCACACCAATGGGAGGACGTTTCAGCTCTCGACAGATTTAACGTGCATCGCTGCCCTACACGGCGGGTCTTTAGTGGTACTGGGTTCGAACTCATGACAAGGCAAGACACGGTCTGATACCTATACCACTCGGCTACCGCGGCCACCAAGGAATATGAGATTGAGTTAGTAAGAAAAAGTGTTTTCTAATGTTGTACTCTAAGACAACGCAGTGGTCGCGGTAGCCTAGTGTACAAGGTAACGGATTCGTGGCTGGCATGTCATAAGTTTGAGCCGAGCACCTCTGAAGAACCACCATGTAGGGGGCGATGCACGTTAAATCTGTCGAGAGCTCAAAGGTCCTTCCGCTGGTTTGGTGTGGTAGTTGAGGAAGGGGGTTGCCAGCTCAAGTGCCGTCCTCGTCAATTGATCATGGTTCAAAATTACAAGATTCGTCAACAAAAGCCATCGTGCAGCTGAACAGTGCGATGTTAATATTCACTCACTCACTAAAACAACGCACTGGCCGTGGTAACCTAGTGGCCAAAGTAACGAACTCGTGAGCGGTGTGTCATGAGTTCGAGCCTAGTACCACTGAAGACTCACAGTGTAAGGGAGCGATGTACGTTAAATCTATCTATGCTCAAATGTCCTTCAGTTGGTGTGGTGTGGACGTTAGAAGAGGGGATGCCAGTTCATGTGCTGTCCTCGTTCAAAATTATGATGTCCATCACCAAAAGCCCTCAAGTAGCTGAATAGTGCGACGTTAATATTCAATCCCTCATTCGCTCCCTAATACAACGCAAGGACTATTGGCAACGAACCTTATAATTTTGATCCACGGCCACGTAACGTGGACGACACATGAGCTAGTAACCCACTCACCTAACTTCCACACCTAGCTAATAAGAATACTTTGAGCCCCAACAGGTTTAACGGCATCAGTCTTTCTACATGGTGCGTCTTTTGTGGCATCAGAGTTGTCCTTACTACAAACAGTAAAAAGAAGCGGCTGTAGCAGAACTTTAACTGGACAGTAAAGCCCTTACATGGAGACATGTGGAGAAAAGGAGGGTAATGCGCTGGTTTGAATACCGTGTTCGTTGTTATACTGTATAGCTCTAAATTAAGAAATCTCATATTAATATATTGTTACATACTTCGAAAGTATCTTTGATTTAAATACCAGAGCATTTTGAGATAGCCCGAAAGGTCCTGGCTATCGATGTCCGAGATAGTCGAACCCCGATTCTGCCAAGTGAGTCAGTGTTTATTAACGATGCACTATAATACAATACGAGGGCTATTGGTGTTGGGCTTCGTAATTTTGAACTATGGTCATGGGGCGAAGATGACATTTGAACTGGAGTCCCTTTCTTCTAACTACACACCATGCCACGCGGGGACTTTGGCCCCAACAGATTTAACATGGATTAGCTCTCTACAAGGTGAATCTTCAGTAGAACCAGGACTTTAATTCATGACACCGTCAGTCTAATTATCAGACTGCGTAACTCCATCTGGGATGCTAATTTGATACAGTAGGGCTAGGCGCCAAGTTGTTAATGTTAGCCAAGATAGGCGATAATATTACAATATGGTTTACTTTGATATTTTTATCGTGCGATAATGTGGTTGCCATGGGGATAACGTATATTCATGTTAGTTTTTTGTTTTGGTTTTTTTCCCCGCGGGATCTCTGCTCAGCAAAAGTAACACATTGTTACAAATTTTGTGTAATGAACGGTTAAAATAGTGTAAATAATTTATATCTGGAGAAGTGTAATATATTAAAATTACTTTCTGTTGTATTTATTTTATGTTAAAATCTTGCCACCACCTCTCCAGTCGAAATCTAGTTTTATTATGAAATAAAAAAAAGTAGTGACACTGATCGAGGAATAAATTAAAAGCGGAACGCGCACTGAGGCATGGCGTAGACAAAACAAAAGGATTAAGGAATCACGCCAAAAAGCGCTTGGCGCGTTGCACTCCTTTGTCAAATCAGTAACACCAGTGGAGTTACGCAGTCTGATAATTAGGCCGACGACATGTTGGTTACGAGTCTAAGACCGTGACCACTAAGATACAAAAGCCATCTGGTTAGTTTGTATGGAACTATAGAGGTTGCTACACGTTAACTTTAACGGGCTTTAAAGCTCTCGCGAGGTGTTGTGTAGAATCTAGAACTATAACATAATTTTCATTCCTTGATCTTAGTTGAAAATTATAAGATCTATTGCAATAAATTTCGTGTTACCTTAGAAACGCACGCATTAATTCATGCCAAAGGCGTAACAATCGCCTTATCAATCGTATCAATGATACGATGTCCCCAAGCTAAAGAGGCTCTAATACGTGAAAGCGAACAATCGCAAAATGCCTTAAATAAGGGTAGTGGCGTAACGTACACCCCCACAGCCCTAACGTTGCGGGGGGCCCAAAGCTTGACTGACTCTAAATACGCATTTGGGTTTGGGGCTCAAAACCTGAGTTTATAGGAGCCCTAATATTCTTCGTTACGCCACTGAATAAAGGCCTTCAAGGAATTTTTAATACAGGGCCCGCTCACACACACAGGAATAACTACGCCAGTGTCTCAAGCCAATGTCGAACAAATTTTATGTATGGGTAAATCCACTACAAGGGGGTTTAATTATTAATCGAATGTAAGAAAGTTGAAGTTCGTTTTTGGCCTCTAGATTTTTACTCTCAGTAAATTTTAAATCCCAAACTTTTAAACGCATTCTAGCAGTTTAAGACCAAACGAGCATTTAAAAAAGGAAATACAGTAATACCCCGAACTTACTCTATTGATGAGTCTGAGTGATGAATGCGTAAGTCGAATTAACGTAAGCAGGGGTATGATTTCGCATATAAATTATTTTTATTTGAGGCCGGAGACAAAGGAAAATATTAATTTAAAAAAATATTTAAATAGAGTCTCAGAGATAACACAAAATCGCAAATCATAGTTATTTAGTTGTAGAACAGTGGTCGCAGAACTTTTTGATCTCATGGACCAATTAATTCATAATTTAAATTCCGCGGGCCACTAATAGGATTTTGTAAGTGTTAAATACATTTATAAAAAAAAATGTGATCTAAAAATGCATAAAATGTACATAGTTAATAAGATGAAAATATTAATTGTAACCAAATTATGGCTTTATTAATAAACCATAACAAAATAAACAAAAACTATAAAAACAAAGCAATTAAAAATAGTTTAAATATATCAAACTTTTAGCATTACACATAATGCTAAATGTGTGCTAAGAAAATAAGCACATGAAATTAAGCTCATACCTGTCTTAAAAAAACACCAACATACAAAAGAAAATACACGAAAACTTCTTAATAACTCAAAAAATACATCGAATATATATTTTATATTGAATTCAATACGTCCGTAAGCCAACCTTTGAATGTTTCAAATGATATACATTTTCGACCTAAAAGTGAAACATTAGAAGAGTGCGAAACGAGACGAGACAAAACATGTAGCTGAAACAATGCAGATACAGCAATACGACTTATTTACCGTGGCGTTATTCTATGAAGTATCGTTTTTATAACTTCTCACGTGTTGTTATAAATTGAATTATGTTTCAATGCATCTTAACCCTTTATCTACGACGGTACTTATATGTACCACTCACTTTAAAATTACATAGAATAACCATTTTTCCGAATACTCTGACTATACTTTGCATGGATATTCTTTTAAATCCACTCTTCCAAAACATATGGCAGCACGGGTTCTATGATGAGTATTTTAGCGGAGAAGGCAAATAGTTTTATAGTAGAAATTGCGTTTTCAGCGGATTGTGTGAAGATTGTCATTTTTGTTCTGAAAAAGTAGTTAATGTCAAAAGAGTTAAGTGTCTTATTTTTTTGTAAATTAATGAAAAGACAGGAAACTATTTGACTATTTATTTTAAGTAAACAGTATATATAATTAATTTTACAGTTGAATATCTTTGATTAATTATTTAGTTCTAACGGATTAAATTTCCCAAAGTTGAGTATTTTTTTTATGTATATCCCTTAATTTTCAATGCAGGGATTAAAAAAAAATATTGCATGAAAAAAACTGCAGTAAATCATAATGTGGTAGATAAAGAGTTAAAAGATAACTTAAAGTGATGAGTAAGTATATTCCGCATTTTTTTGGGGACCAGCGGAATTTTTGCGCGGTCTACAAGTGGTCCACGGACTACCACTTTGGCGACTGATTGATTGATTGATTGAATATTAACGTCGCACTGTTCAGCAACACGAGGGCTTTTGGCGACGGACCACGTAATTTTGAACCATGTTCAAGTGACGTGGACGACACCTGAGCTGGCACCCCCTCTCCTAACTACCACACCACACCAACTGGAGGACGTTTCAGCTCTTGACAGATTTAACGTTGGCGACCTTTGTAGTAGAAGGTTTCATAAAAATATAACGAGTAAAATCTGCCGGCTCAATCAAAAAAAAAATTCTTCTTGTAAAATTTTTTTGTAACATTCTAACTAAATTTTTTCCTTGTTTTTGTTGAAAAAATATGATAATCGTTGGGGAATGTATTTTTAAAAAAAAAATTCGTAACCCTTTTTCAATGAAACTGAGGCCTTCTGTCCAATTCCCAACCATTATTCGATCTTCTGATTGAACTTATTCTAAAGTCTCAAAGGCTTCAATGCCCTTGCTCATGCATTTCTATGAGCTCATCATTTATATAACAATTATAACATGTAATAACAAACACACTTTAGGTTATCAAAAAATAAATATAACCTAAAATAAATTAATATGGCTAAGTGCCGACTCCACGTGATACGTCCGAACATGTACATTAGCTAAACAGGAGAGGGAAATCGAATTGTGTAACTCTCAAACAAAAAACGAATCAACGAGATTTGAAAATCTCTTAAATATGGTTTCCGTAAGTCGTAGTATTGCTGTATTATAAATGACCAGCCTATAGCAAAATGTAACGTTAAAATAATTTAAGTGCCACAATGTAGAGATGATTGCTTATTTCCTGAAACGTATTAAAATATTACACTTTTTGATGAACTATGTTTTAAAACAAAAAAATATATATTTATATAGTTAGACTTATCTACTTATTTTTATAGTGCACTTAGATAATTATTGAAGTAGTTTTTTTAAAATATATCTATAGTATTCAGAACCCAAGATTTCGAATGTTTTCTTACTTTTAAAAGCTTCTTACTTTATTTTCGTAAATAGGCCACAGTTCCACACAAGTGTTTTTAACACATTGGGGGGCTATTTATAACACAAGTGCTTTTCCTCAAAGTGGCACAAAGCGTCAAAATCCAAATCATAAGTTAAAAAAAGAAGCATATACATTTAAAATTATTCTATACAATCTAAAAGTTAATTTAGCTATGGAACGTAAACGTAAAGATACATGCGGAAAGACAATTTATAAAACGATTGTGAATTTTTGATTTAACAACGGTAATGATGATTGCATTTTTTAAGTATTTTAATTATCTATACAATAAACTTTCTCCTTTATTGATTTTATACACGAGGTTTTAATTTTCTTAAGTAAATATTTCTAAAAACATTAAACTTAAATAGAAATAAAAATTTTGAAGTTCGTATATTATAATGAATGCCCTTGTCCAAATATTTGTGCAAATTAATTGCACATAGAAGATTTAGTTGAAATAAAATCAGATTTTCTAATCGGCTTTGATGAAGAAAGAGCGATGCTGTGCGTGTATTTTTAATTTCTCAAATTTTTGAGATGAAACTGAAATCTGCTGTGAATGTCCAGGAAAATTATCAAGAAGACTGAAAAACTTCCTGAAGAATTCTTTAGATTTCTGTAAAACTCGTGGAAGAATAAATTATACTTCTGTTTGAAATTATTACTTTTGCGTGTGAAACAAAAGCAATGATTTAGAAGAAGTATATAGAAAAAGATATCTCTTTCATAAATGGAGAAGATTCTGTAAGAGATTATGGCTAATATTTAAAATAAAAATGGTTTATATGAAATGATTTTATCTATTTTCTTGTTAATTATTTTTAGTATTTAATCCTGAACAACTCCTGAGAACATATTTCACATTCCGTATTAATTAGTTTCTTAACTTATCTGAAAATTATTACGGTCTATAAAAGCAGTTATGCTGCCCATTGGAAAATAAATGTGAGAATATAAAATTGTGAAATACAATGAAATATGTTTTGCGCGAACGCTTAAGGCGAAATATTGGTTAACACAGAATAATATATAATGGTCCTGACTAACTGCTATGCATTTTTTGATGCATTAACAAGAAACGAAAATCGCTTTCCAAGAAAAGATTTCCTCTTCTGGAAATGAACAAAATACATAAAACATCAGTCGAGTAGGTGAGATTTAAGAGGAGTGTGAAATAAAAAAGAGGGGATTTCACATGTTTCGTAGAAAGGTGGTTAACTTGGCTTTAAAAAAACTCAGAATTGCTTGTGACACGAGCTAATTTTGTTTATCTAAGCTTTTTTACCCTCCACCCTTACAAACGCCACACAAAAACATCTCATCTCTTATCTTGGCTTTGGAATTCGTTGACGAGTACATTGCAATGTGAGTAAAAAGTGTTTGGTTCACGTTTTTTTTTTCTATTTTAGAAAAAATTTTCTGCGAACTCAAAGGGAAAGCAAACTGCTATTTCGCTTAAACTGAAGATGGAGCTCTGCAAGGCTGTTGATCAAAAATAGAAGACGAAAACGGAAATATGTGAAGGGTTTAGTATTGCTAACTCTACATTATCAACAATAATTTTAAGGTATTCAAATATGTTTGGAGTACTTTTTAACAAAATGGCATATTTAAACATTATAAATGCTTTTTTAGGACTCAATACCAATAAATACTAATATTTTACCACACACACACACACATATATATATATATATTATATAACAATATTTAAAATAAATTACCTAAATTTTACAAAAATCTCAATTTTAAGTGAAATTTTAGCAACATTTTTGTAAGACTTCAAAGCAATTAGAGAACAAAGTAATAAACTAGTACATTTTTCTAGAAAATATACTCAAATTTTAACGTTTTATTAAAATTTGAAAATTTTAGAGCTGATTGAGTAAGCATTATAAGACATGTGACATTCCTTATGAGACCATTATTGAAATAACAAACCATGATTCAAAAAGTATTCATACATTACAGAATACTTTAGTACATTCTGTAGAAAATAACATAAATATCAGGTTAAAAAAGTTTTATAGAAATACATTTGTAACATTTTTAGTTATCATTCACGTCAGGAGAGATTTTGAGCAATTTTAATGCCCACTTCTGGTATATCCACTTCCAGATTTTCAAACTTTATAAAATTGCTTGGCTTGTACGTAGCGCATAAACAAAACAAAGTATGTTTTGTAAAGTCAAAAGATATACCTCTATTCAATAAAACAAAAAACAAAAATATCTGTCTTGATCTAATTTGGTAATTTTCAACGTTTTCGTATACCTTAAAAAAAGAGAAAATTAAGAAATATTTGAACGAAGCATGTTTGAGACAGAATGAAAACGGATGAGAACAGCCATTCACAAGGATTTTGAAACGGCTTTACTTCTTTGGTTCAAGCAAGTGAGATCTGAGAACGCTTCCTTATTAGGACATTTAATGCTAGAAAGAAGCAATGAACTTGATGAAGAAATGAGCATTACAATTTCTACAAATCCATGAAAGTTGGAATATTTTAAGAAAAGAAATGACATAGACCAAAAAATGTTTGCTGAAGACAAAAAGACAAATGCTAAAAAAACTAATGCAAAGAAATACATTAGATTATTTTTCAAAAACTCAATAAATGTTTTGTTTCGAGAAAAACTAGAGAATTTTGTGTTAATTTTCATTAAGTTCTTGCGCGCGCGCGAATGCTTTTGTGTGTTCATTAATTTTTATTAAATACATACATACATATATATATCTATGTAAATAAAATGTACTCTAATAAACTTAATTTTGTTGAATGTTTGTTTTTTAAAAATATTCTTTAACGCGAAATTTTTTTTAACACGAAAAATATATTTCAGTCCCCTCAGTTCCGTGTTAAGCGATTTTCACTGTATAAAGATATTTGATACGTATTTGTATATAATTACCAGAAGTACCCCTTTTTTCAAAAATAAGAATTATTTCAAATGATTGATAAATACTAATACATCGTATCTTTATGATATTACTTCACAAAAAGTTCATGTGCATAAAAACATACTTCTTTTATCCCTTCCCATAGCACTTGTAGATGGCACTAATAGTATTGAGTTGTTCGAAGAGTAATTTCGATTTTTTCCATTATGTGTCTTACTTGTATTTTTCACAGTCAACTTTGCATTTTAGCAGGATTTCTATAATATCTTGTGACAACTGATATAACAAGGATTGCTTGTGAAAAAGTTCGATTGCTCCTACGCGGTAGTTACTGGTTGGGGCCTACCAAGTAAAAAAAGTGAAAATCATTGTTTTTTGTATATTGTGCTTTTAACAGCCAATTATGCATTTCAATAGCATTGTTATTTTATTTTTTGACAACTGATATAACAAGGGTTGCTTGTGAAAAAGCTTATTTATTTATTTATACAAATGCCAGATATTTGGCCATCTAGCTTCCCAATATTTAGATCAGCGATATTCAACTTGCGGCCCACCGGGCCTTTTTAAGAGGCCCTGTCATGGCCCATTGTTCTGAGAAATTCATTTATTTATAAAAATTTGGTGGGAAATTCTTTTTTAAGAAATCAGTTATATCACTTGTGCTTTTTGCTGTCGATGACGTATGGGTGCGAATTGATATTTTTTTCTAATTATTGATAATAGACAACAGTGGAGTAGCGACCATTTTAAGAGTGGATTCGAAAAATATTCGAAGAAAATTAGTTGTTTCAAGACGATTGGGAAGTTGACTATTTTAAAATGAAAAACAAGCATGGATCAGTAATTGTTTGATTTGTCACGAAAGTGTTATATTTAAAAATACCACTAAACAGGAATCGCGTTTAATGACGCATTTCCTCGAAGTTCCTTTCAAGAGATGATAAATAGGCTTTCTTAAATAATCTTTATAAGCAGCAAAAAAGTGTTTTGTCAGTGGTAATGTCACAGCGGTAACAAACACCCCCTATGAAAATTGTTATATTATTGGTAATCATATGGAAACCATTTACTAATGTTGAAATTGTGAAGGAGTGATTCTTACGTGTTTCCAATTTAGAAAAATACAGTGACAAAAATAAAAAATGTAAAAAATAATAATTTAAAAAAGCAAAACAGGAGTTTTAATATTTTGATCAATTTTCCACAGTTTAAAGTTTCTGTGTTATCTTGGGCTTAAAGAATTTCTCCCCACCCCTCCCCTTCATCCTCATGTTGCGGCCCGCGTGAAATAGTTATCATATGAATGCGGCTCGCGTGAAGTAGCTAACATATGTATGCGGCCCGGCAGAAAAAAATGTTGAGTACCCTGATTTAGAACAATAAAGTTTAAGACAATAATACAGTGCATTCGTCAATATGGTCCTTATCCATGGACTCTCCAGAGTCACAAAGACGTGTTCTTTAGTCGAATTTTAAAAAGATGAGATTCAAACAAGCATGTCCAATCAAAAGACGAAATAACTCCACGGCTATAGTACGAAAAAAATCTGAAATGACTGGCTTTGATCTAGCGAGACACTTTCAGACCTTTCCCTTAGCTTCATTTGATATGTAGGAGGCAAACCTCTTCTTAAATTGTAATTTCATTTGGAGTTTTGCAGAATTATAAAAGTCATATATGGTTCTTAGTGGCTTGTGTTGAATAGTCGTTCCCTTTGCCAGGAAATCGGGTTTTTCATTTCCCTCGATGCCACAATGAACAGGAATCCATTGCAAGACAATTGAGTCTGCTAGAATGTTGAGAATCTTCCTACATTCATAAATTCGATCGGAATCGGAAACTTTATTGTTGGAGATAGCTTGCAAAGCGGCTTTGCTATCGGACAAAATAACAGCCAGAGGAAAATAACACTTCCGAGCACTTAATTGATTTAAAGCAATAAAAATAGCCTCAACTTCACTATCAAAAGGAGTAGTATCTATTCCTTTTGCCTTGTAGAATGCAAAATGGTTACAATAGACTCCTGCACCAGCTCTAATACACGTCGCTGCACACGCGTGACTGATTTAAATTCCGTTAAGGGTACTTGGTACCCCATAAATGACAGACCTATCGTTTCTTTTATTTTCATTTATTCATATTCTTTGCATTATTATCTTTCGATTGATATATCACTTGTGCCTATCGGAAAGTTAGAAGTTGAATAAAACTTCATTTGAAAACAAATTATGTAATTCAGCCACGCCCCCTTTTTAGGAAAAAAAGCTAAAAAAACCGTTTTGATAAAAAAAAACCTATTTTATAAAGAGGAATAATAACATTAAAAAAAGAATGTGTAATGTATAAAGCAGAATATAACCGAGGCAATACAATACAATCATTTTTTTCCTTTGTGAAATGTGTGCATGCAAAATTTTTAAATTAAGACATTTTATATTAATAAATTTTTAATTTCAGTTCTTATTCCTGATATATTTTTCATACAAATGGTAATACTTCAATATTACAAGAAGAAAAGAAAAGAAAAGAAAAAAAAAACTAAAGTTTCTGTGGTGACAGAAAAAATTTTTTTTAACATTTTTCTTGTGCAATTAGTACTCTCTAAAAATTGATCATTTATAAAGTTGTATGGGTTGAAAAATATGAAAATGCAATTGTCAAAGAAAAATGTATAATTAATATCTTAAAGTGGTATTTTAAGTTTAATTAAGCTTATTATAATTATTTTTTCAGAATTATAAATTTTAAAGTGGTTTTTCTCAGTTTGTGTTTTTCGAAACATTAGTGCATTCGAAATGCTCTACTCCTTCCACAGTTATTTACCAATCACTTCCATTTTTTTCCTGTGTGTTATATATAAAGCATGTAATAAAATTAGGGATCTATTTTGCTGTAAACTTAATACTTTTTTTTAAAAAAATATAATGTAAGAGATACTGGCTTTTTCGTTGATTTTTAGCATGCATTTCAACATTTTATTTTTTTTCTCAAAAACGAATTAAGTTATTGGAAAATCGATCCCTAAAGTTGTTTAGAACATCCATAAGAATATTACAAAAAAATTTCAGGTCAAAAAATTAATTTTTACAAAAGGAGTAGGATTTTAAAATTTCCCAAATTTTTTCAAAAATTTTAATTTTTAAAATTGTGTGAATTATATGTGAAAAATTTCATCTCGTATCATTTCTAAATATAAACATTGTATAAAATGCTAAAATATAATTTTTAAATACATAAATAAAGAAAGCTGTTCAAAGGGTACCAAGTCCTCTTAACCAAAGTACATACTGCACCTTTTACTGAGGCGTCCACATCTTTACTAATGAAGTCAGTGTAAAAAGTTTATCGTCTGCGATTGCCGAATAATGGAAGCACGTGCGGTCGATCGGACTAGACCCAAAAAATCTCCGAGAGTTTTCCAATCCACGGATGAACAGTTTATTACATTCTGATGGGTAGTTCCGTAATAATAAGCCATTACTTTTCGGATACTTTAAGCCTGGACACCCTGCATATTGCAAAGTAAACGAATTATAGGAATTGACACATTGGGACCTGTTTTGTATATTTTCCCTCTGTTTATTGATCAACTTGTCAGACTGTCTAGTAGTCAGTTTATAACAATATTATAAATAAAGTTATATATTTATAAACTTTTTAAGAAAATATATATAGACTACTTTTAAATTGCTTTGTAAGCCTCAATTTAATCATCCTAACTGCTATAGAAGTTCTCGTTATTATAAGATTTTAAAAAATTGTGTAAACCTTTTTTACTTTTCAAACATGTCGGAAAACTAGAAGAATTAAGTATGATACGTATCTTATATGTCTCGAAAAAAAAATAACTAATATGATATCGGAATTTCAGAAGCGACGGAACAAAAACAGTCGGGAAAAAAGTTAATTCTGTAAACACACTCTCAAAAAGGACACATCTCTTTTCAATCGAATATTATCGGCTCTTTCAAAAACGTCACGAAGACTTTTCTTTCCAATTTTTCTACCAGAGAAATACTTTACCATATACAATTCTTTTTGTTGTTGTTGTTATTTCATAAACAAAAACATCACAGTGGGAAAGGGGAAAAATCCAATAAAGAAAATACAAGATGTTTCCACGCGTCGTATGTGTGTGTATGTATCGTTAAAACAAATTTCTGGCTCTTCCAAAACAAAAAATAAAATAAAAAGCGTGTGAGAGAGAGACGAAAACTGAATAAGAAAAAAAGAAAAATATATATCTGGAGCAGTGTGGTAGCAGCTTGCATTCTCTCAAAAGCAAAGGGGTAGAAAAGAAAAGAAGAAAATAAGTAAATTAAGTAGAAAAAAACGGTGCAAGTGTCTTCGCACATTTATGCTGCTGTGCGGAGGAAATTTTTGCGTTTACATTCAATTGAGGGGATCTGGCAATGGAAGGGGATGAAGTCAGCTGGGGATGAGTGGGGAGTAATGATTGGACTACTGCGCATGCCAATGCATCCAAATTTGTTCCATATTTCTTTTTTGGATAAACATCATTTTGTAATACACCCAAATTTCTCGAATCTAAGCCGTCATCGATTCTGAGCAACATTCCCAATTCTTTACATGTTTATGAGAAATTTAAAAAAAAAAAAACTGTGTAAAAGGCTTATCAATATCCGATACGTAAGGTATCCGATTACGTTCGTAACCCTGATTTTACAAAAGCGTATAAATGGATAATATTTATGATACTTAGTGTCACTTAGATTAGAAAATGTATATAAAACTGTTTTAAGAATAGTATTATAATCAAAAATTATTTAAGTACAATATTTTGACGAAAAATGAACATAGAATGACCCATTTTCAAAATATTCTCCTTTTGTGAAAAATGCTTCTATTATAATAATATTTTGCCTGTCTATAGCTCAGACCTCTGTACAGAGGCTCAACTAGAATTTTTGAAATATATAACTTAGAAGTGGGTTTATCCATGTTTTACGACAACAGGGGGGAGAAATTTTAAGAAAAAAACGCTGATAATTATTTCAATGGGTTGTAACTCTGAAAATAATGTGAATTTTTCAAAAATCATAGTTGAGCCTCTGTACAGGGGTCTGAGCTATATACAGGCAAAATATTATAATAGAAGCATTTTTCACAAAAGGAGACTATTTTGAAAAAAGGTTATTCTAAGTTCATTTTTTGCCGAAATATTGTATTGAAATAAATTTTTTTTGTCAAAATGTCCTTAAAACAATTTTATACACATATTCTAACCTAAGTGACACTAAATATCATGAGAATTATCCATTTATGTGCTTTTTTAAAATCACGGTTCCGAACGTAGTCGGATACCTTAAGAAATCTTTAAAAAAATGTAATGAGAAATGAATAATTAATTTATTTTACCAGTATTAAAAACTTTTGAATACATGCATGGAACCATCATTACTCTAACCGTCAGGCTCGAAATTTTTCCACTCGGTGTTGTCTTTCATGCCATCCAATGCATTTGTTATACAACATTTTTTTAAAAAAGAATGCATTACAGAGAAGAATATAAACGAATTATTAAAGACTATTGAACATTCACAAGAAAAAATTAAATCATTTTGTTTATGTAATTGACGTAAATTTGTTCCATCCGTATCAAATTTTCAGTGGCAGCTGCTCTGTTTCCGTTTCTTTCCGCATATAAAATATCTACCCTTTCCATACTTGAATCATAACAAACTCGTCTTGATTGATATTACTGATATCTTTGATGTTTAGGTGATTCAAAGAAAGCGTATACAAAAAAATTAATAAATACGACCGGACAACGATGTTTAGCATAGACTGAATACTGGAGGTTAACTGCGGAATGGGGTAAGTCATCGATGCAAGTGATTAGAATGGACGGTTACATTTTTCTTTTTGAAAGGGTGGAAACTCAATTTCCCCCATCCAAGAAATGTTTTGCCTTCAATTCTAAGCCGTACCCAATTTTCAGTAGTATTTTTTTTTATTGAGAACATTTGGAAATTCTCCTGCACCACAAAGTATCCCACGGGGGCTGAGAGAAGTAAGCATGAAGCACACATTACAAAGAAACGAAGGATTACAATACACACACAAACGTTCATGCCTTCTCCGAGATTCGAACCTAGGCCCTACGGCACCGCAGTCAGCGTCACTAATCCCTATATAGGATGGGCAGCTTTTAGTTGCATTAACATTGGAAAAATAGTGCTGCTTAGGTTCAAGTAAATACGGTAAACAGATAAATTTAATCGTGGAATTTTTAACACACATTTCTTAAGTTCACCAGGATTAATTTAAGCTGATTCTTTTCCCCTAGAAATGACATTTTTTTCTTCATTTGTTTTAAAATAATCTCATTTCTGTTCAGAAACAAAATTTAGTTGAACCTTTTTTAGTAGTGTGCAGATCCATGTTAATTGAATTAATTACAACACGTAAAGCTTTCGATGGCCTCTCTCTATCAGGCAGATTAAAGATGAAATATAATTCTTATTTTAAACAATTTTTTAATTATAACTTCCAGCTTAAAAATTCTGGAACTCCCAACTTGGGAGTTATGACTAAAATAAGCTTTTTCTCAAGGGAACAAATAATCCACAGAATAGAAAACTTCAAGGAATGTTTTAATACTTACTTACGGCTAAATCCATATTTAAACATAAGCATTTTAGTTTATATCTAACATCATGTATATTATAAATGCAGGGCAATGAATATATTATGATTATAGTATTTTTTTATTTTTATTATAATATAGAATTATATACTAGTACTCTCTCTATAGATTATTATCTTTAGTGTTTATGAAATCCTATTCTTACACTATATTTTCTCTTCTTTTCCAACCAGGGTATTACTCAAATACAGAAGTTGGTTGTTCATAAAACTATCATTAACTTTACAAATTTATGATCCTAAGTCTGAGTTTGGTGTTTTATACTGCTATATACTACTTATTTGTAACCTATAATGTCGTGTTATGTTTCAATTTCTTTCTTTGCTTTATTAGATTTATGGAAATTTAGTATATGATTGTAGATAATATATACAGGATATTTCGGCGTATAACTCATGCTTTCAAGCTGCCTTTTTAAAGTTTTTTGGTATATTAGCCATATAACACACATTTTTTTTATATAAAAAAATCTGAAAAGTACTTGAGCAAAGCTCTTATATTTCGAAGTCTAGAAATAGTATGTGAGTGGATAGTTAAAACTTGAAGTGAAATTAAACCACACATAATAAAAAATCTATATATAGTATATCTAACAATCTAGTCTATAATAAAAAATTTATTTAAAAATCTAGATGGAACTGAAGTTGATTATTAATTTATGGATCAGAGAGTAATAGTAATGGTGAAACAAATGAAATACACTCACATCAAAAGTGAAATTGCACCACTAAGAAATGATGCATGCAAATTTCCAAGAGTGAAGTAGTGATGATAGAGGTGGATAAGGATAATGCTAATGAGGTAAAACAGACAACTAAAGGTGTTATGAAATCAATTTATTCGAGTATCCTAATGTGCCCATCTGGGGAGACGGCCTCACAAAAACCCTCAGTCCGGCGATGCCTTCTGCCTATTAGTCCATTGATGGTTGCCTGAGGTAACCGTTGCCAAGCCAAATCCCTTGCTGTGCGTAGATCATCTGAGGTTTGCGTTAGAGGTCCTCGGTACATGTCACTTCCAATGCGATTCTACAGGTGTTCGATGGGGTTCAGAATTGGAGGTGGCCGTAGGTAGCCTAGTGATTAGAGCATTGGACTCCAGAGCAGAAGGCCTGGGTTCTGCCTGTCCACCAAATACTCTTAAGGTACGATGCTCACGTTAAATCAATGGGTCAAAAGTCTGTAGGCTGAAGATCATGAGGTGCACAGGGGAGAAGCAGGCGAATATTCCCCTTCCAGTTCCATCTCTAAAGTTGTGGAGGTGGAGATAGATGGTGTCGTAATCTATCGTCCCTTCGAGAAATTTCGTACGAGCTAATTCGTACTGTTACCTGTATGGTGCTCAAGACCTAGGTCAACGACAGGCGTACGTCTAGCTCCTTGCCACGATGAATTTCGCAGACCTCGTTCTGACTACGTCAGATAGGTGGCATTAGCCACAACAACACACATATTTGGAGAGTTTGTCGCGGCCAGGGAAGGATGTCAAATCCAGTCAGGTTGTTAAAAGCTCGCCGTGTGACATGTGGACTGGTCTTGTCTTGCTGGAATACCGTGTTGGGTGCACCCAGCCAAAAGGGCAGAACAACAGGCTCTACAACTTGTGTGACGCAGTGTACCACTGTAAAACGGTCGTCAATGTATACCAGAGGTATATCATGTGATCAAACCATGATGCCAGATGTAGGATCAGTCTGACGCTCGCCGAACTGGATTAGTTCATGGCGTTCTCCGGATCACAGCCATACCCGTCGATGGTTGTCATTCCACCACAGACAGAAACGAGATTCATCCATGAACAATACCCGATGTCATTCGATGGTTCAGGTACGATGACGATGGCACCTTACCAGGTGTCTATCCATGTGATGAGATGTCATCTGTACTCTTGTTGCTGGTACCCGTGAACGTAACTGTTCTTCATGCAATCTGTTGTGTACGGTTTGAATAGACGCGTATCTACATGCTCCTGGAGGCCCCGGCTTCGGATGTCACGTGCCGTAGAGGGTCTTAAATAGTCAACTGGGGAAAACGCGGTATGTGCCCTCTGACGTACACCTGTGCGTACCACTTCCTCTTCGGCGTGCACGTAGATCTCTCTGAATCCTTCGTAGTACACAGCGTTGGATGGTACTCGCATTGTGCCCAACACGAGTTACTACTCTGCGCATCGACAAGCCCAGCTCATGAAGTTCGGAAAAAAGCTCACGTTCCCCGGATGTTAACTGATGATATTGAATTCTCCGACGTCTCTGAGGTATTTTCTACGATTCTTCGAAAGTCGCAAATGCAACGCAAAAAAATCAGAGGCTGTTTATGAGAAGGGGAAGTTGCTGGCCTTTATAGCCCGAATATGAGTACCGCGTAATCAGCTGCTTGCGAAAATAATCATTTGCATATCCATTTCACCACTATCTCTTCTGAAATTTACATGACACTACGTGCATTATTTCTTGGTGTTGCAATTTTACTTTTGAGGAGTGGTAGATTTAAGGTATAGCCGACTACGTTCGGAATCGTGATTTTAAAAAAGTGCATAAATGGATAATTTTCATGATATTTAGTGTCACTTAGATTAGAATAATGTATAAAATTGTTTTAAGGGCATTTTGACAAAACAAATTTATTTAAATACAATATTTCGGCAAAAAAGTAACTTAGAATAACCTTTTTCAAAATGTTTTCCTTTTGTGAAAAATGCTTCTATTATAATAATATTTTGCCTGTATATAGCTCAGACCTCTGTACAGAGGCGCAACTATGATTTTTGAAAAATTCACATTATTTTCAGAGTTACAACCCATTGAAATAATTATCGGCGTTTTTTCTTAAAATTTCTCCCCTCTGTTGTCGTAAAAGATGGATAAACCCACTTCTAAGTTATATATTTCAAAAATTCTAGTTGAGCCTCTGTACAGAGGTCTGAGCTATATGCAGGGAAAATATTATTATATAATAGAAGCATTATTCACAAAAGGAGAATATTTTGAAAAGGGGTCATTCTATGACCATTTTTTGTCAAAATATTGTACTTAAATATTTTTTTATTGTAATACTATTCTTAAAACTATTTTATATGCATTTTCTAATCTAAGGGACACTAAATATCATAAATATTATCCATTTAGACGCTTTTGCAAAATCACGGTTCCGAACGTAGTCGGATACCTTAATGATGTGCATGAAAATATAACGAAGACGAATATGACGTATTTTCTCTGTTATCCAGTAATGAAAGCTCATAAGATATGTCATTTCCTTTAACTCTTTATCTACCGACGTTAGTTATAAACACCACTTACCTTAAAATTTCATAGAATAACCATTTTTACGAATACTCTCACGATACTTAGTAGGAATATTCTTTTAAATCCACTCTTCCAAGATATATTGCAGCACGGGTTCTATAATGAGTATTTCAGCTGGGAAGGCGAATAGTCTTATAGCAGAATTTGCGTTTTCAGCTGATATTTTGATCGGATTGCGAAGATTGTCATTTTTGTTCGGAAAAGTAGTTATAGTCAAAAGGTAAGTGTCTTCTTTTTTTTTCTTTTTGTATTTTAATGAAGACATTAGAAAACGATTTGACTATTTATTTTAAGTGAACAGTGAATATAATTAATTTTACAGTTGAGTATCTTTAATTAATTAATTAGCTCTAACGGATTAAATTTCTCAAAGTTGAGTACTTTGTTTATGTATATTCCTTAATTTTCAATGTAATGATTCAAAAAAAAAAAAACTGCATGAAAAAAAAAAAAATGCAGTAAATCATAATGCGGTAGATAAAGGGTTAACTAAACAGTATAACGTGCATACAGAAATCTAACTTTCTTATGCTTAACTTTTCTTTATTTTTTAAGCAATCACTTTTATATCCGGCGTATAATGTGCACCCGAAAATTTTGATTTTACTTTTTGTGCTAAAAGTGCGAGTTATACGTCAGATTATACAGAATAAATTTATATCTATCACGTATTTCTAAGCTTTAGTATGTTATTTCGATTCTGTCTGATATAAGTATTACATATAAAACTTGAAAAAGTAGCTTACTTCCCCACCCTCCACAATGTTTTATTTTATTTACATAAACCTATTTCAGAACTTAATCTTGAGGACACTGGAAGATGTAGAATCGATAGAATGAAATATAATGATGGGAAAGGAATCAGAGTAAAACACGTAATATATAAAAAATATTGTAACATCAATTCCTTCTTTGTTAGGAAAACGTACTGGCACCATCTGTTGCAGCTAATTGTAACTACAACAAAAATAACGCAGAATAAATATAAAATTAAAAATAAAACTTAATGAATTAATATTTGAAAAAACTGTATTAATCAAGTGTCATCCATTACAAGTTTTAAAAAATTTATTTGAACTGGATTAACTGAAAGAAAGTATTTTATTAACGATTGAAAATTTGAACAAGATAAATATATAGAGAGTATGAGCTAATAGCAAGAACTGTAAAAAAACCTGAACTTCACAACATTTTTACAAAAATTCTCCTGAAACGTCTTTATTTTTTATACGTAGTTAGGCGAGATTTCGATTTCCTTTTCTAGACTGGAATCCTTTCTCCAATAATTTGGCTGCTATTCAAGACACCAAATTCGATAGAAATCCTACGCATTTGAAACGAATTCGTATTCGTACAACTAAAACTATAGCCAATTCAGTATTCAGAGTCCCATAAATACTTTTCTTTTATCTCAGAATGAACCATATGTTAAGTTCATGACATGATAAAGGCGATTACGTGTTCTCTATTGAATTCAAAACTGACATTAGACTTGTTGTTTTACTTATAAAATTTAGATACAGTTTCAAATTTTAAAGCTGAGTGAACCTCTGTTCAAACATTAAGGGAAACATCTTTTCCAAATTAAATAAAATATACTCTTATACAGGGTGATTCATAAAGTAGTGTGCAGTTTCACTGCACTATGAATCAAGAATGATGTAAGATTTTTTGTTACTTGTAACAGAATTGTAGAGGTTTGTTTTAAGTTTTGTTAGAGACACAGTCCCAGATGTTCTATGTGTGAATACTTATTCACACGAGACACATCGAGCCAGTGATCTATTTCCGGTCAAATGCGCCTGTTAAGGTATCTGAATCAAGTCCATTGATAGCGGATGTGATACGCTGTTTCTGCTGCTCTAAGTCAACAGAAAAGGGAGAGACGAATACATTGTCCCTAACGAGGAAAAAATTACAAGGTGTTACGTCAGGACTTCTTGGTACCCATTTGTGAGTGGCATGAGACTGTCCACGTCTCGTGCCACTTATTGAGGGAGATGTTTCATCGAGGTAGTCGTGCACGTAGTCTGGCCAGTGGGGCTGAGCACCACCCAGTTGGATAATGAAGTTGTCAATGTCGTTCTGCAACTGTGACATCAACTCTTTGGTTGATGCCGCAGTTGCAGAACGATATTGAATTGACACGGACATTGACATTGACATGGGAGCCACTTTTTCGATATGTTGGTTTATCAAAAAAACAATGGCTCCGGTGACAGTTTGCTCGTGAAAAAAAGGAGGGATCGCGGACCGGAATTTCCTTTCTGGACTATACGCAGAACATATTTATCTAAGGGGAATCTCGTAGGAGTTACACTGTTGTTAATGCCTGCCTCACTTCTGTCAAGGGTGAGACAAACTTTAAGACTACATCTACCTTACGGTTCGCTGAAGTGGTGCGTGTCTTTGATTGTTACTGTTTTAGAGACTCAGAAAAGTGTTCACTTCCTTATGAATCACCCTGCATTACACGAGAACTTCTAAATCATGTATTTTTATACGTTGTTTTGTGTAATAAATATATACTTTTACAAATGAAAGTTTCTACTAAAAGCAAAAAATTGGCAACAGCTAATCGCATGACCTGATTGGCTGGAAACATAATGTTGCACATATAATGTGACCATGAGGACACATGTACTTAGCCAATTACGTGTTTTCCATTGAATTCAAAACAGACATTAATAAAAATTATTAAAACAAAGTTTAATCAAATTTCGAATGGAATAATTTGGTAAATATCTTCAAATATATTAAAATTCTTTAAAATTTTTCAAAATTAAAAAAAATGATTACATCATGCATGATCTTTTAAATCCAATGCAATTTACTTAACTATGGGCATTATCATTGTTGACAAATTCTTTCTTTTTAACAGAAAGCTTCTGTAAAAAGCAAAAGTTAGTAGTACCAAAGCTCATGAACTAATTAACTGGTTATCATTTCACTAATGTGGCGTCACATAAATATATGAACTGATTGGCTGAAAACATGTGACTGTGACGTTACATAAAATTAACCCATTTAACTCTAATTTTAGTAAATATCAAAAGTGTAGTAAAGCTCCACAGAGTGTCTTTCTCGTTTAATCTTAAATCATATATTCTGTTAGTTAGATTACATGTTATTGCTGTTTCTAATGCCACCTATCTGACGTGGTCAGATTGAGGCCCACGAAATTCATCGTGGCAAGAGGCTAGAAGTACGCCTGTCGTTGCCCTGGGCCTTGAGCACCATACAGGTGACAGTACGAATTAGCTCGGTGAAATTCTCCGAAGGGACGATAGATGGCGACACCACCTATCTCCACCTCCACAATTTTGCCATGGAACTGAAGGGGAGAGAAATATTCTCCAGTCCCCTGCACTCGTGATTCAGCCCACAAGACTTTCGGACCCACTGATTTAACGAGCACGTACTCCGTGTGTACTCGGAGGGTATTTGGTGGTATCGGGCACCGAACCCAGGCCTTCCGGTCTGTAGTCAGATGCTCTAACCACTAGGCTACCCACGGCCTCCTACGTTATTTCAAAAGCAGCAATTAGATGTAGAAATATATCTGATGTTTAAACTATTGTTTTCTACTGTTACGTTATAAATATTGATGCGAATATAGAGCAATGTTAAAATCAGTTAAAATAACTAAATATTATACAGTTCACCATAATAATAAATTGAAAGCTTTTCTTCCAATACTAAATTTGTAAGTATTAAGAATAAATTAACCCTCCAAGTGGTCTGTACGTAAAATTCCGTCATTCCAGAGATGCTTTTTCTGCCTTCAAGCAAGATTCCCAAAAGCGGCCGAGCCGCATTTTTAAAAATACGGCTCAACCACTTTTGAGAACCCCACCTGAAAGCAAAAAATTATGTGCGGTGCATTTTTGAAGCATCTCCAGAATGGCAAGACTTTAGTGCAGACCGTTAGAGGGTAATTTACACAATACAAAATATTTTATTAGTATATATCTATTTATAATATATCATATTGACATATATGGATAAAAAGATGGAGATTCTTTTTTTATTTTTTTCAGTTTTACATTTTGTAAGGGTTTGCAATTCTATACGGTAGAAAGGCTACGGTAACCTAGTGGTCAAGGTCACGATCTCGCGGTTAGTATGTCATGACATCGAGCCTAGTACCACTGAAGACCCGCCATGCAGATGGGGTCGATGCAAGTAAAATATGTCGAGCCTCAAACATCCTCCCGTTTGTGTAATGTGGAAGTTAGGAGAGAGAGGGTTAGCTGAGATATTGTCCTCGTCACATGAAAATGGTTCAAAATTGCGAGATCCGTCCCCAATAGTCCGCTAGCAGCTTTATAGAGCGACGCAAATATAACTATCACTCTCACTTACTCTACACGGTCGAATCTAATTTTTTCCAGTTTACCAAAGTATTTTATGTTAATATGAAAATAGCTGAAGTAATTTCCATTCTTTTTTTTTTATTGTTTTATGTTTAACAGCGTTCTTAAACGCAATTGAGAGAAGAGATTGATGTTATGGACAGGAAAACAATTTCTAAAGATGAACAGCTGCCAACCAATATTGCGGCTTTGCCCTGACTGTTTCGTAGGAGATTGGAATAATTCTTAATTTCAGTTTAAAAATTCATATATTCATTCCTGTTAAATTATTCTATTTATCTTAAGATGTAATTTGTTTTTGTTTTACTTTTCAAGTTCAGAGAGAGAGAGACCAAAAGTTTATTACATCACCTAACAACCCGATAAAAAATACGGTTGTAATGTTCCATAATAGCAATTTGACTTCCTTCCAACTGCATTTCTATAATATTTATAAGAATAGGAGCGACTCTCAAAAAAGTTTAAAGTAGTAAGGATCATAAAAAATATAATACACAAGTAATACACTGCTGGTCACCGTAAATGCAACACCAAGAAAGCCAAGAGATAGCACAACAAAATTTATTTTGTAAATAACATGTTGACCAAGTATCAAATGATTAAATTTATAGACTTCTGAAGTGTGGTTCCTGCCAGAATCAGTAGCCAGAGTAGACGCCATTGTTGGAAATCACAGCTTCCACACGCCTCGGCATTGATTCAAAAGACTATGAATGTGTTTTGAGGTAAAACGACCAAGCATCTTCACACGTTCCCAAAAAGTTGATCTGGGTGGCAGCTGGGTTTGCAATCTGGAACAATCCTTGAGCAACCATGAACCACATGTTTTCTATCGGCGAAAGATCCGGAATGCGAGCCAGCCAGGGAAGCAATTCAATCTGGTAATTGACGAAAAACCTTTGGACAATGCGTGCCACGTGCGGTCGCGCCTTATCCTGTTGAAATTTGGCTGTGGCCAAGCCCTGAAAGTAAGGAAGGACAACTGGCTCCAACACCTCGGAGATGTAGAGCTGGCTGTTTAAAGTACCGGCAATGCATACTAGAGGAAGGCGAAAGTGATATCCAATATCGCCTTATACCATAATACCCGGTGCAGGACCAGTGTGGCGGTGCATAACGCAGCTGTTCAGCATCCTCTCTCCACGGTGTCTCCAGACTCGAATCCGGCATCGTGGCGTTGCAGACAGATGCGTGACTCGTCAGTAAAGACAACTTCATTCCATTCTGCCACCCACTCCTTCTTTCATCGCCCATTGGCGGTGGAGACGTCTGTGGCTCTGCGTCAGGGTAGACCAAACAATGGACGTCTTGCGGACGAACCACTCTCTGTAAACGGCGTCAAATGGTACGCGCAGACACTGAATGATGCGTTGCAGTCTCAATGTGCTTTTCTATGGTTCGGGATGTCACTGAGTGATCCGTCACTGCCATGCGCACAATTGGCCTGTCCTCACGTGAAGTGGTGCACTGAGGTGGATGCGATCGATCATGTCGGTTCGTCGTACCCTCCTGTATCTAACGGACACATATCCGCATTACAGTTGTTTGGTCTCGTCCAACACGACTACCAATTTCCCTGAAAGATAATCCACAATCTCGGTAGGCCACTATCCTTCTTTGTCGAACTCGGATACTTGATCAAAGCTGATCGCTGTTTTTTACGGAAAATAACTTGATCGTTTTGAAAAACCACAAGAAAAACACAAGTGCTGAACTTGAAATCGTCGAAATCTGCAAGCCTTAAACAGTGTTTTGAGGTGGCGCCACGGGCGCTCGTGATGTGTGTCTGAGCTGAAATTCTATATAATCATTTCAATATCTCACATCCGCTAATGCATGTTGTAAATTTCATGTTATTTGCATGCTTCCTTCAGGGTGTTGCATTTACGGTGGCCAGCAGTGTATAAAAAAAATTTTTAGTCGATTCCTACTTAGATCAAAGTAAAATTTTATTTTAGCTACCTTTTACTAAATAGTTACAATTAATATAAATATGTATATACATATGATAGAATCACAACATTAAGTGGTAATTAATTATTATTAATTATCATTTAAGTATCGTATTGTCATCCAAAACAATGTATATATAAAATTTCAGTTCAACTGAATGCTTTAAAACAGGGGTTCGAACACGCGGGCCACATTTGGCCCGCCAGTATGTAAATTGCGGCTCGCTGACTCTTTTTAAAAAAATTTTTAAATATCGGATTTTTAAAGTATTTTCTTTTTGAATTTTGAGGGGAAATATATATATATATATATACAATGTATTTGCCTACTACCTATTCTTGTTCTAAAATAAATCCTTTTTAATAATCGAAATGTCCTTTAGATTAAAATAGATTTATATTTTATCAAACAGTTACATTTGATTTTAATATAGAAAATTACTTTTTTAATAAATTTCGAATTGTGCATTATGCATATCCTTTACTATGGATGATACATGATTCTCTGCGCGTGTGCAACATTCGTTTCTCCTCATCCTTTTCTGTTGGGAGTGCCCAAAAAGCAAGAGGCAGTCAGAGATGTTTTTTAAAGTTTAAAACAATATTCAGGACAGTTAAGGTATCCGACTACGTTCGGAACCATGATTTTAAAAAAGCACATAAATGTATAATTTTCCTAATATTTAGTGTCACTTAGATTAGAATACATATATAAAAAATTGTTTTAAGGACACATTATGACAAAAAAAAAATTATTTAAATACAATATTTTGGCAAAAAATTAACTTAGAATAACCTTTTTTCCAAATGTTCTCCTTTTATAAAAAATGCTTCTATTGTATTAATATGTACTATTATTTTGCCTGTATATAGCTCAGACCTCTGTACAGAGGCGCAACTAAAATTTTTGAAAAATTCACATTATTTTCAGAGTTACAACCATTTGAAATAGTTACGGCGTATTTTCTTAAAATTTCTTCCTTGTTTTCGTAAAACATGGATAAACCGACTTCCAAGTTATGCGTTGCAAAAATTCTAGTTGACCCTCTGTACAGAGGTCTGAGCTATATACAGGCAAAATATTAATACAATAGAAGCATTTTACAAAGGAGAACATTTAAAAAATCTAAGAATTTTTCCAAAATTGTATTTAAATAATTTTGTAAAATGTCAAAACAATTTATACATTATTCAATCTAAGTGACACCAAATATCATGAAATTTTACATTAATCGCTTTTTTAAAATCATTGTTCCAACGTATCGGTACTTAAATAAAGGAAAATGTATATACTTAATCGTTTGCGAATGACAGCACAATCAAATTTCCACAATGAGTAATGAAAGATCAATTCAATAGGAACACCGTAATTTTCAAGAAAATGGCAACTGTAATATTTTAAACATTATTTGATTATTGCATTATTATATTATATAAACATTATTATGTTATCTATGCCTGTATACATGAAAAATAATGAAAACAATAATAATAATTCATTCTGTTTTAAATTTTCATTTCAAAAATTTTTTTTGTTTCCATATCTGATAATAGATATATTTTATGTCGGCCCGCGTATTATGTTTTCGAAGTGGCCCCAAAGGGTCTTTGGGGGTTGGGACCCCCCTGCTTTAACACGGAGAAAAAACCCAAGTTTTGCCCAAAATAAAAAAAAATGGTCGCTAAGTCGCCAAAAAAATGATGAAAACTCGGGGTTTATTTTAATTTTTTTAAATTTTTTTAAATAAAATTTTTTAAATTATAAAAAATTACTTCTCTCCAAAATAATCATTATATAAAATTTCATCTCCAATTTTTGATTTAAAAGTATTTCATTAAGACTAAAATTAGAAATAAATTAAAAAAATATATAAAAAATTAGGCGAAACCCTTTTGTTTATACCCATTTCTAAATCTCCTTTTTTATTCACCCGTCCCCAATTTCTTAAAAATTTTTTAAAAAAAATAAAAAAATTTTAAAAATTCATCGTTCCAATTTAAAAAAAAAATTAATCAAATTTAAAAGAATTACCAGTAATAAATTTTAAAAAATAATAAAATTTTTTACGTGAGTATATGTATCGAAAATTTCGCCTCCTGTTCCGTTAATTTTCCTTAATTTTGCCCTTTTCTCCGGGTTTTATTTTTTGGTTAAAAAATTTCATTTTTATGCAAACGGTTTTTAAAAAATAATTTATAGATGAATTTTAAAAATTTTTACAGTTGTTTTAACCCTTTTTAAAGGAAAAATTTTTATCAAATACAGGCCATTGACCATCAGGTCAATAGAAATTATAAAAATTTATATCATTTGTTTCGATTGATTATATTTGTTTAATTGTTCAAATTTTTGGCCACTCTCGTTTCCTTTTTTCTTTTCCGCTTATAAAATTTTTTTCCCCAAATCAAGTGAACCCCTTGATGCATTAAGATATTTTGTTTTAGGTAATTAAAAGAAAGTGTTCAAAAAATTTTAAATCGAGCGTCAAGGGAAAGGATTAAAAAAAAATACAGAAAAACCCCTGGAAAATGGGATGGTTGATCCAAAAGGGGTAGGGGGGAATATATTTCCTTTTTAAAAGGGGGGAAAACTAATTTTCCCCCATGAAAAAATATTTTGCCCATTTAACGCCCCCTTTTGTTATTCCTAAAAAATAGCTTGTTCAAAAATAGGGAAATTTTATTATTTTTAAAATTTTAGTATTTTAGATTTGAGTTAAATTTTTAATTTATAGGAAAAAAGAAACTAAAATTAGGTAGCTTAAAAGCCAATGACCAGTTTTAATTCAATTTAGTATGTAGGTCGGTGAATCGAATTAGAATTAGGATTGTTTTAATATTGTGTATATATTTTCTGTTAAAAAAAAAAAGATATCTTGATAATTTAGTAAGAAAAATTTCATTTTCTTTCAATGCTATGATTTCAGTAAATGACATTATTACTTAACGTATGATTCCGCAGATAAGACAATAGTTGACTCATGAAAAAAACCCCCAAGAAAAACCAAAAATTTTCTTAAGGGGCAAAACAAAACCAGATTTAACTTTATATGCTCAGGTGTCGTCCTCACCACTCGACCTAGATTCAATATTATGAGTTCCGTCACTAGTAGCCCTGTGTGCATAGTGAACGTTTTTAAAATTTCACACTCCCGTAAAAGTTTTTTGAGGAAAGGGAAATGGAAATTTCATTCGGAAAAAACAGCGACGACCGAAAAAGTGTGTAGCGGGAAAAGGGAGAGTTGGGAACAACTGTTTTTTTGACGTCATCCTACGTACCCCCCTTTAATCCATTAACTAGTTTCACCTACGATCACCCAATTGGGGGAATGCGTCATTGGTGAACACGTTGTTTTTTCTGGGGAAAAATTTAATCAACATCAAGTTTCTTGGGAAAATCAAAAAAATCAAACCCCAAAAAATTTCAATTTTTTCCGAAGCTTTAGTCCTTTTCTCATGTACATGTGTTTGAATGGGATAATCGGTTTTCAGGAAAAAGAGTGGTTTGGCGATGATGAACCTGTGGCGTCCAAGGTCGAACAGGGTTCCCACTCGGTCCCCGGGGTCGGTTTAAACAACATTACTGTGATTGAAATCCTCCTTTTCACCTGTTTGTCCTGCAAATTTTTTTTTATTTCCTATAGTTAAATTTCTTTAAAAGGGAAACCATTGTAATCAGTTGAAGAGGTTTGGAAAAAAAGGAGAATCTGATGAAGGGTTTAAACCCTCGTTCAGAACTTTTTCCCGCAATGGCGGGACAAATGTAGAAGGTTGAATACTGAAGGGGAAATACTTTGAAGGTGTTTTTTGGAGAACTATTCTGTAACACAATGATTTATTGGACCAGTCTATTTTTGTTGTCCCCCGTTTTTTTGAGGTTTTTTTCTTAAATGTTTTCCAGTTACGTAACCGATCATTGACAGTATCTAGGAATTTTTGCGTTGTTTTATTCCTGTTCATTAAATTCGCTTTTTGAATGGGCACCACTGAATCCAAACAGTAAACAAAAAATGTTTTAAGAAAAAAAGGGTTTTGAAATATTTTTGGGGGCAGAGGTCACAACCATTAGCTTTGTTTTATTAAAATACTAATTTAATTCAAAATGCTTCCCAGGAGAAAATATTTAAAACAATTCTATTCCTTCTTGGCAATGCATGCAGAGATAGTGAAGAGAGGTCAAGAATACAGATTTATAGTTTTATTATATGTTAATTATGAATGAATTATGAATCATTTAAACATTCAATTTTTTCCCAAAATTTTTTTTTAAAAAAGGCATATTGTTTTTTATTGCATATAACTAAGCATAATACATAACAGAATGTGAAAATAGAAAAAATTTATTTTAACTTTCAATTTTTAAATGATCCCACTTTTTTTAATTTTATAATTGTAGAGCACAGAAATTCCTAAATGTTTGCTTTTTATAAGTACGCTCTGCATGTTGCGAATAATGATTCATATATCTTAAAAGGATATATATTTCATATTAAAAAAAATTAATGTTCCTTCCTCTTTTTCAAACAGTTGTGGATTTTGTGTGTGCATATACACTGGTGTGCAAAACTTAAGCAACAATGTAAAAATTTAGCAGATAGCCATGAAATTGCAGAAAAGGATGTCTGGAGATCAGTAGAGGGAACACGTAAGTCAGTAGAAACGTCATGCGTATGCAAATATCAGGAACAAAACGTCAGAAGCGATGGAGCGTACGCAAAACGCGTGATGCGGCGCGCGCTCAACAGTAGAATGAAATGAAGGACGGAGACGCAATTCACCATATTCTCTGCAAGTGCCAGTGAGTCAGTTCGTGAAATATGGCTAAAAAAATCACCTGGACGACTTCACACGTGGAAGAATGATGGGAAAAGCTGGAGGAAGGGCGTACGTCACCAGTGTAGCTGCAGAGTTCGGAATCAACGAAAGTGTCGTTTCGCGCGTTTGGAAAGCGTTCCAAACCACAAAGGGACAACTGTTAGAAGGTTGGTGTATCGCCCGAGGACGACAACTGCAGGGGATGACCGATATATCATCCTGCAGGCGAAAAAATTCGACAGCAGTCAGCAAGCGCCATTGCTCAGAAACTCTGTGCAGCAACAGGTCGACAAGTGTAGCGGTTTACGTGGCCAGACGCCTTCATAAAGGGGCCTGTTCACCCCCGTCTGAACGCTGCCTCCCGTTGAAAGATGGCCACCGAAGCCACCGTTACAGTGGGACAGAGAGCACAAAAAACTGGACAACTGATCAATGGAGTCGTGTTCTCTTTACGGATAAAGTCGGGTTTAGTACCAGAAGCGATTCTCAACGCGTTTGATTTGGAGAGATCGGGACCCGGTTTTATCCCCGTAACATCAAAGGGAAAAACATCGTTACGGTGGTCCTGGGTCCTTGTCTGGGTTGGCATTATGCTGAACTGATGGAACTGAGCTTCCCCTTTTCGACAGAGGGTCTGTAACCGGGGATCGCTATTGTGAGGAGGTACTTCTTCCCCATCTGCATCTTTTCCGAGGTGCCATTGGCCCGAAATTCATCCTTATGGATGACAATGCACTGCCACATCGCACTCTTGCTGGGGAGCTGCGGGAAAAGGGGGAAATATCACTCGAATGGATTGGCCAGCGTGCCCCCCAGATTTAAATCCCATCGAACATGTGTGGGTTTGGGGGGAGCCCACCCACGCTTACATCATCCGGAGAACAACCAAATACTCAAAACCAAGATGTTGATTGGGGGAATGGGCACTCCTACCTCAAAAATGTTGCCCCAAACTGGTTCTGGTATGCGGAACGTCGAAGCAACCATTGTAGAAGGGGAAAACCATTTTGGAATATCTGCTTGCTGTTCTTCCTGTTGGGATAGACAATCATGAGTCGCGATACTATGCTTTTAATAAAGTTTGTTTTGTTTGTTTCCCATACCGTATTTGTTTTCCCTTTTTTTCAGCGCCGTGCTTTTCGTCATCCTTTGCATAATACTCCCCCCTCATTTCAAAATTTCATGTCTCTCAGATGATTTTTCATTGAAGTTATGGCCCAAAAAACTCACCTGTTGCTTAAGTTTTACCCAAGTTATGCACATACAATTTGAAGCATGGGTAAAAACAGTCTTACTTTTTAAAAAGGGGACAAAAAATACAAAAGTATCGGCTTTTTTGGATTATCTTTCAATTTTCATTTTTTTTCAAGCAACAAATTACACATTGCCCTTACAATCCCTGTTCCTTATCGAATATTTTCTAAAATCTAAATTCCTGTTTTCAATGAAAATTTCCCGTCTTTAACAAAAATCAAATCCCGAAAGAGAAGTAATATTTCAATATTATGAACACACACACAAACTCTCTCTCTCTCTATATATATATATACATCTCTTAAAAACACACTAGCACTAATAATCTCACTGTAAGAATTAAAAATATGTGCAAATCACAGATAGAAAGAAGAAAGCATCAGTATCCGAGCAGCATACGGGCAGGCCAGTAATGGCTTGCTTTCGGTGGCCCGTACGGAGTACGGGCAAACCAATTAAGGGGTTAAAGATATTAACAAAAATTTAAAAACATAAAATACAACTATTCCCTCTAAATAAATAAAAAATTAAAATCGTATTTATTGTTATGTATTTTTAAGCATATGTGTATTTATTAAAGTAATAACTAAAACATCATTAGTTCGACCCCAATTTTTTGACGAAAGAAATGTAACTATTTCTTACATCCAGTAGCATGTCTCTTAGGACTACATTTCTCAACAGAATTCTAAATATGGACTGATATTTAATTTGAAAATGTCTTTGCACACTTAACGTGTGACATGCGACGCTTTCGTGTCATAGCACACATAACAGCGCAATCTTTTTGTTGTGTGAATCCATGTTTATTCATCTAAGAGTCTTGAAAGCCGCTAGTATCAAATTTTTTAACCGCAATTTGATTAATTATGTAGGTAAGAATTGTCACACAATATAATTAAAACAAATAATATTCGAGTTTTTACAGTAAAACTGAGAACGTGTCGTAAAGTTAGAAGTAACCTATAGCCTCGACGTGCATCAAAATAAATTCTACTTTCGATTGAAATAATACTCATATAATGTGGTAAATGCGTGAGTTGCTGAGAATACAGACAAGGCGATTTAACTTTATCTGGTAACTTTAGAGAGTGCCACCGAGAATTTTACCTCTTGCCAAATTATGGCATGCATGCCATAGGTTAGTGACATTCGTTGTAGAGATTTGGATCCTTAACTGGGGTTCCCCGGTACACCGTTAGGGCTACCGAAAATGGCACAATCGGTATTCCCGTACGCTGTATGGGCACTGATGTTTTCTTCTTTCTATCCTTGATTTGTACATATTTTTGTTTCTTATAGTGAGTTTATTGGTGTCCATAGTAATGAAATACTTCTTTGGGGGAGGATTTTCTTTGTGGTAAAAGGCGGGAACTTTAAAAAGGAAAAATTTAGATTCTAATTTTCCCGGTAAACGAATTTTAAACAAACAACTTTAATTAGTTGCTTAAAAAGCAGTTAAATGGAAAGTTCCAAAAACCAATTTTATTTTCCCACCCTCCCCATTGCGATATAAGAATTAGTATTACACCATACTTTAAATTGTTTGTGCATATATATATACGCACACAAACCTCAACCGTTTGAAAAAGACTTAAAAAGCATAAAATTTTTTTTGAAAGGGTATGAGGGGAAATTTTTTTTTATATGAAACATTCTTCATAACATGCTGAGTGTATTAATAAAATGCAAACATTTAAAGGTTTTTGTGTTCTACATAAAAATAAAAAAAAAAAGTATTGTGAAAACTTTAAAAATGGAAAATTAAAATAATATGCTTCTATTTTCACTTTCTGTTAAATATTATGCTTAGTTATATGCAATAAAAAATGTACCTTTTTTTTTTTGGGAACATTTTGGGCAAAAAAAGGGACCACTCAAGGGGGTTAAGAAAAAACAAAAATTTTTCCCAAACTGTTTTTAAAATTCAAAAAAATTGAAATTTCAATGTTTTTGGGTCTTTGATTACGTATTGATTATTATAATAAATCAATCAATTAAAAAAACCGCTTAATTTTTTAATCAATTTTACTTAAATCCAATCGAATTAAAAGAGGAATTTAATACTATTATAACACATTTTTATAACTAAATTCATCGTTGACCTTTAAAAAGCAATGATTAACCTAAAAAATATCTTCTTGGTGTCTAATTGTGAAAATGAAAGGGAAGTTATTTTCTGGCATTAGAGTCTCAACATCGATATTTCAGTAGTATGTTAAATAGACTTTCAGTGCTTAATTGTAAATACTTTTATAGGAATTAAAAAGATCTAAAAGTATTAAAGAGTAAAAATAATAAAAGTATTTTTAAACAACTTTATATTAAAATGTACGGAAGAGTTTATATCTCACCACATTTATTAATATCTTAATTTTTACTATTGAAATTTAAATGATCCTGGGATTACTTCATTTATAGTTCTCCTGTCGCGCGATGGAGAAGACAGGATAATAAAATATTTACCTCATATTTTGACCATTATGAGATATCACCTGATAATGAACAAAAATTATAGGATCTTCACCAATGGCTCATCCCTCCATAAAAAACTAAAGCTGAAAAAAAGATCTTATGATACTTCGAATTGAAACATTTCAAATTAAGAGGACATGGTACGATTTATGAAAAAAACCTTTGATTTAATGGTTTTTCCAATTTTTTTCACTTGTAACCGATGTATATGGATTACATAAAACAGTTTTTGTGCTCAAAATACCCAAAAAACTAACCATTTCGTTTTTTTTTAATTTTAATTTATGAAGGGATTTTAAAATGCTACTCCTCCTACAGTGATAGATGCACATACATGAAGTTTGATTGACAAGTACATCAAACCTTTTTATAACAGTGTTTCCCCAAACTGTGGGCGCCCCAGGCGGGGGTAACCTCCAAAGGGGGCGCGAGCATATCGAAAAAAAAAGGTTTAAAAAAATTTTAAATTTACTGGAATAAAAAAAAAAACAAAATATTTGATATAAAAAAAAAACAGATTTACTTTGAATGATTTTATATATATCTGGGGGAAAAAGGTAATCAAAAATAAAAAAATTCTACTTTTTCGCTCATTTATCCCTTTTTATCCTATAACTTTAAAAAAAAATATTTTTTTTTTGCTGTAATCCTACGATGAGATTTTTTTTTTACGTTTTTTTTTCTAAAATATTACTTTTTCTGGCTTTCGAACTTACTGGTATGGTTACCTGCATCCCTTTTTTTTTAAAAATTTTATAATTCTGTTGCGCTTTTTTTTTACAATTTAAGGAGTTTTTTTGATACATGGATAACATAATTTAGCCTTTGGGAAAAAATTAATTGGCCCAAAATTAATTTTTTTTGAGTATCTGAAATATATAATACAAAATCGTTAATTCTGGGGAAAACTGTTTATTTTTTACCAATGACCTTGACAGAGAATCCCCAAAAATGGCGTCTTAATGGGAGCTAAAATGGTTTAAAACATATCTCCCTTCCCTTTGGTTTTCCCCTCCTTCCAAACCTTTTTAAATCTTACGGGGACTTGGTTTTTTGACCGAGTTCCCGGGATGACCACTTTTTTTAAAAAAAATTTTTTGAACATGCTGCATTTCCCCCCCATGAATAACAGGGGGTTTTTAAATTTTGATGTTGTACAATGGTTTATTTAAAAGTAAATGAGCAGAATCTAAAAAAAGGGCATTTGTGATTTTCTGAAAGGAAAATTAAGGGTGATCAAACCAAAGGGGGAAAAACTTGCTGAAATAATCATATTAATCCTGTTAGCGAAATTAAAAAATTTAGAAAAGCAATAAACATGAAACGAAAAGGGAAAAATTTTTTAAAAGCTACATTAAAAACATTATCAAAAAAAAATTGAACCATAACTGTACCGCAAAAAGCACTTCACCCCGTTAAAAAAAACCCCAAGCAAAAAAAAAAAAAGTTTAAACAGGATTTTGTCGATCATCAAAAGGGTAAGAAATTTCAAAACTTAACAAAATGTTTACAGTTTTTCTTTTAGATAAATTTCCCGAATGTTAACAAAAAAATGTTCTTTGATTTTTGTCCTTTATTAAGGTCACGCACATTTGGAACAATTTAGTTTTGGTTTTTTGGATATTTTTCAAATTATGAAGAAAAAATAGAAAAATCCTTGAAATAGGTAAAAAATTTTTCTTAAATTAAATTAAATTTAAGAAATTGTGATTTTTTTTCTTGTATATTGAAAATAATTATAAAAAAGAATTGGGGTTGGGATCACTCCCCGGGCCATTAACGTTAATTTTCGAGTTACACCTGATCCCGGGCTTTCTCGCTTTTTTAAAAAATTACACAATTTTTTATTCATTAAAAATTTTATATTCTTTTTTTTTTTACTTAACATTTTTTCAAAAGCTTTTAAATTTTGCAGGGGTTAAAATTACAGTTCATTCAAAACCATTTATAATATGAGAATTATTTCAAAAAAATCCCCTGGCATTTTTTTATACATTTTTCATCACTTGGGTTTTTTTTTAAAAAAAACTATTATATCCAAAGGGAAAAATGTATTATTTTTTAAAAAAAAAAAAACTCGTGTTAGAGTGTTTTAACCAGTATAAAAACAAGTTTAATAATTATCAGTGACTTTCATGGGCTTTTCTTTGCAGAGCAAAATTTTTCAAAGGAAGTCTAAAATTAAAAATTGACACTCAGAGTTATTTTTTGATATTTAGCTCAGTCTATATTTTGTCTTCAAAGTAGCCATCGCAGAAAATCCGGATTCAAAAAGGTATAATGTTAAAAATGGTAATAGTATACGAAATGTTTTTTGTTTTCAGTGCAAGAAAATTCAGCATCCACCTCTATCCAGAATTCAAAAGGTGATTTATTACAAAATTGCCCTTTAGTTTCGTCCACTGGATGTGAAATCTATGGAATCTCTTTTTCGGCGGTTGAGAGCCCTTCTGAAGTATTTTGAAATGGATCCTAACCCATTCGTAACTTGCTATCAATTTGCCCTCGTCTGTGTACTTGTTGATGCTTTATTATCGTCGAATGCTCACAGTGATTTAAAAATATATCTATGATTTTGTTTTAATCCACTGCCGTAAATACTTAATACCGTGAATTACAATTAACGCATGAATTATGAAATGTACATTCAAGAGACATTCGGTAGATAATCGATTCGGCCAAAACTGACTAAATTGTACGAGGTCGCATTTTTAAAGTTTGTGCAGACGTCTGTTAGGTTGCCTAGACTCACATGAACGTTCACAAGAATGCCAGATGTAATGGATATGATAAAGAGCAACACACACATAGATTAGGCTATTTTATATATATATATATATATATAATGACATTTGTACTTTTAGAAATGGATCTTGAAATAAATAAATCTTTAATTAAATATTTCTCAATCTGTTTCAATTTAAAAATAGAAAAAGAAAAATAACATAATTAACCTATTACTTAAAAGTATATATATTACTTAAGTGTAACATATATAAACAATTTAATACTTATCTTATTAATACTGAAATAAGAACAAGTTTAATAAGTATTAGCGACTTCCATGGGTTTGTCTTGCAGAGCAAATTTTTTAAAGTATTTTAGAAATTGAGTTCTTTTTCTATATTTAGCTGATATCTATATTTCTTCTTCTAAGCAGCCACCGCATTTTGCAATATGTTCCAATTTAAAAAATATAGAGAAAGGAAAAATAACATAATAATTATCCTATTACTTATTTTTTTTTTGCTTAAAAGTAACACATACAAAATTTAATACTTATTAATTTGTACGGTTTATAATTAAGATCGTGTATTGTAGCTTTAGAGTAAAAGTGCATTATTATTGCATTCAGTAATTTATTAATGTATAAGGGGGGCGCGATAAAAATTGTGATTGAAAAGGGGGGCGCCAGTATTGAAAGTTTGAGAAGCACTGATTTATAACATAAGTTGGTATGGGTTTTCTGCAAAATGATTCATAGTCGTAAAATAATTTTTCTTTCTTTATGCTTATTTAAAATCCATTAAAAAGGTACAAATTCTAAAATCATCTATTTTTAAAAAGTAAGTATTGCTTTGATTGAAAAACGCATACCAACTTTTGTTACATGTACTAATAGCAATTGGTAAAAAAAAAATTCAAAACATTTGGCACAGTAGAAAAAAAAAAGCCTTAGACTTTTAAATGAAGATAAATGAGAAGTTTTTTTTCCTCTTTGAGATAAATCCGCTTAAAGTTTTTATGTTCCATTGAGTTGCGAATAAAAACTAATATAAAAGTTATCATAACTCTGATTTTTTCTTTAACTTACAGCTTTCACATTTTGTGAGATTATAAACAATTATATAAAAAATAATTTAAGCTAAAAAATTATTTGAATTTTTGATCGATTTTTTTTGTCAATTGAATCTTACTGTGTCTCTTTAAATTGTTAAAATATATCATGCCTTTTAAATATTATTTAAAAATTATAACTGAAACTAAGACCTAACTTACTTAAACAAAGTTAAAAAAAACTATACTTTCAGCTTTAAAACAGCACAAATGCATATTAAAACAACAATTTAAATTTGAGGAATTATTAAAAAGGATTATTAAGGTATTCGACTATACGTGTTCGGAACCGTGATTTTGCAAGAGCGCGTAAATGGATAATATTTATATCTAGTGTCACTTAGATTAGAATACACGTACACAATTGTTTTAAAGACATTATGACAAAAAAAATATTTAAATACAATATTTTTTGGGAAAAATGTACTAGAATAAACTTTTTCCAAATGTTCTCCTTTTTGTAAGAAATGCTTCTATTGTATTAATATTTTGCCTGTATTCGCTCAAACCTCTCTACAGAGGCTCAACTAGAATTTTTGAAATCATAACTCGGGAGTCGGTTTATCCATGTTTTACGAAAATAGAAGGGAGAAATTTTAAGAAAATACGCTGATAATTGTTTCAAAGTTTGTAACTCTGAAAAAAATTCGAATTTTTCAAAAATCATAGTTGAGCCTCTGTACAGAAGGGCCCGACTTATATACATGCAAAATATTGTTTTAAAAAGAAGCGTTTTTCACAAAAGGAGAACATTTGAAAAGATTATTCTAAGTTAACTGCAAATATTGTATTCAAATAATTTTTTTTGTCAAAATGTCCTTAAAACAATTGTATACATGTATTCTAATCTAAGTGACACTAAATATCATGAAAAGTATCCATTTATGCGCTTTTTTAAAATCATGGTTCCGAACGTAGTCGGATACCTTTAATGGGCGATAACAATTCATAACATGAAAGTAACATGAAAGTTTACTCATTAGCTGGCATGGAAATCCAACTGCATCACAGGAATTCCCCAAGTCTGGGAGCATGCTCAAATAATCCCAGCTGTTACTTCCCGCATCCTTTTGTGCGGAGCCGGGGCGGAGAAGGGATAGCGCCGGGGCTGAGGGACACCGTTGCGCCCTCTGCATTCGAAGGAAAATGTGCCAAGATGGCCGCCCGAGAAGCAGCGCCCTACGACCAGCTCTGAGCATCCAATGAAGGATACAGGTTCCAGGGGCGGACCTTTGACCACCCCGACTTCTGGACATCGTGGTCAGCGACGTCGTTGTGTATGTCTCCCTCCACTGTAACTGGGGTGCACACACGAACAAATTGCGACCACCATGGGGCGGCGAATCTGTACCACTGGGCTACTGTCTGTGAGGTTTTGCCCGGCGTAGTTCGCAACGGAATAAGTCAGGTTGGTTTTGCCCATTACTTTATATACCATCTCCCCTCTAACCTCGTTACTTACCCAGAATTGCCCAATTCCGTGTTTAATGTGTAACCTTCTATATCTAGCAGTTTTTCTTTAAAATTACAATATTTTTAATAAATATAGTTAGTATATATATAAATTTTGCCAATCAATATCACTCAGTTTTATATTTAACACGATATAATTGAGAGCCCGTTTCATGTTTAGGGATTTCATGTTACTTCTAGTTGCGAGAATAAAGGGCATTATTATCTTTTTAAAAATACATTACTGTTTTAAATATCTTTTAAAATATATTCTTTACATTTATTATATATCCGAATGACTCGGAATAATTAAAACCTAGTATATGTACGTTAGAAATACTTGCGTTTAAAATCCTCATTCGCCATATGTTTTTCATGCTGTAAAATCACTAAAAACGTTATAATATAAGAAGACAATACAAAAAATAAAGCTGCGTAATGCACTAAATACAAATATGAAATTTACATGAATAATGCATAATGGTATACTTTTTTAAGCAAAAACTTAAAGGTTTTGAAATTTATTGTTATAACTGTTGTCTTAAGAATATATATGATTTAATTTTGAAAAAAATTAATAACTAAAATTCAGTCAATAAATTCTAGTTTGTATTTATCAAAATTAAAAGGTCATTTAAAAATTGACTATTTAGAAAAAAAACTATACGTCGAATGTATAGTATTCATTTCGCGAAATAGGTTTTGTACAATATTCAAATATCTTCATACTACTATGCATGCGGACTTTTTTCCTACACATCACTTATATATGTCTATATTTTATTCATTTATATTCCTTGAAAATAATATTATGTTTTATATTTCACTGTTGTTCAGGCCATCCTATGGCTCTTTTTAATGTTTTTGAAAAAAAAAAACATTTTCATTTATTTTTAATAAGTGAATAAATAAATTCTATTTCGATTTAGACTGTTGTATTTTAGCCACTCATTTGCACCAAAAGTACAGCTTCAAGACATTTATAATTTTAAAATGACCCCCTCCCCATGTGAATTGAAGAGTTTCAAAGATTAACTAAAATTATGTGAGAATGAAAAGGAACAGAAGCATATGTTTTTAATGAAAAAATGTTATATCAAATTTAATAATTTTTCTTATATTATAATATATTTGTTTGTTAATTTACAATTTTCTAGTTCATTCAATTCAATAAATTTAGTTTTTTTAAAAAAATGTTTGCTGCCGTCCAATAATTTCATCATGGAGAGAAAATTAAGGGTTAAAGAAAATATAAAAGAAAAAAAAGTGAAAGGCAAATTTTAAAAATGTGTATTTCAATTAATCTAATCTTCATTTTTTTACCAGTTTACCTCAAAGAGCTTTTTTATTTATTTATTTATTTAATTTTATTTTTGCATTTTTTTCCAATTGTGATTTCACTTTTTTAGTATATTTTTCGTTCGGATTTACGAACTTATCTTTTTAAATTTTATTTAGCAATTTATGTTAAATTTATTTCAATGAATGTGTTAAAAGGCAATTAAAAACTTTCAATAAAAATAATTCATCTCTTCAAAAAAAAAAAAAAAATGCACGTGATTCACTTATGATTTGATGAATAAAAATGAATCCTTAAAAATAGTAAAAAGTATAAATTGTACTGATTTATTTATACAATATATATATTTTAGATTAATAACTATATTTTTGTAAAAACTGTGATTAGATCTTCTAGTGTATCTTTACTCTACTCTCGTAACGTGAGCACGTGTTATCACGTGATCTCACGTAACGGATTTTATTTTCAGAAAAACTACATTTTTTTTTGCTCATGCATTTTGGCTAACAGATTTTTTCCCTTTTTTGTATTTAAAAACGAATTAAATTTTATTTTTTTTAAATTTTAAATTTTTAATGATTGTCTCTTTGTTAGTTTGATTCTCGTTTAATTCGCAATATATATATATATATATATATATATATATATGGCTTCTAAAGCCAGGAATTTGTTATTGTACTACTGAGGCTAATATTTCCTACTATCTTGACTAGTTATACTTAGGTTTTACAGCTATTTGTATATATTAATGGATTATATATATATATATATACATATATATAATTTTGACTGAACAAAATTCATTATCTGTACAAAGATAAATCCACCAATTTCACTATAAAAAATAAGAATGGAAAGCATTTGAAATCATTTAAATTTGTTTTTTTCCCCTATTTATTAGAAATAACGTGAAGAATAAAAAAAAGTGCTTCAAATGACTTATTGTATTATTTTGATATTCCATTTAAAAAATTAATCAATATTCTGGAATATGTACTGATGAGAATTTTAATTACTGTCTTCTGTCCTTTCTTATATAAATTAGCTTTACATTCGGTAATATTTTAAATTTCTAGCAATAAAACAAAGGCTTAAAACAAAGATATTCCTCATCCAACCCAGGTATATTACATCAAGTATAGCTGCAAGACGATATTTTTGAAGAATTTATGCTCAATTTATCTAAGATTTACCATTTCATAGGCATACCCCGGCCTCTAATTTGTTGAAAAATCAAGTCATTTATAATTGTACAATTTAATAATTTTCCTTGAAGAAACTGAAGTGAAAAAAGAGCTTCTAGGAGTGGGCCTAATAAGATTGAGCAACGGTTACATGACCGGAATACCTAACCTGGTGCCTTGGCTTCCTAATTTCTGCCCCATGGCTAGTAAGGGCATTGAAGTTCATAAAAGCAAACAAACGGCTGATTGCCTTACTAACTAAACTATGAGGCCCTAATTTTCACGAACATAAACTTATTTTTAGATTACACCTTGCATTTCATCCTCACTCCGACCATATCAAAAATTGTTACAAATAAAAGTTTTCCAAACTTTCACCTTTATGGAGGTCAGGTCATTATAGTTGGTATGAAAATGAACTAACAACCAAAGAGTTCAGCATTCGATCGCACTAGAATCATATCGAATACATATTGGATTTTAGATTGAAAGGGAATTTAAGGTATGTGACTACCTTCGGAGCATTTTTTTCGAAATTAAATTTTCAACTAAATAAACACTTTTTTTTTCAAATGGGGCATAAGACTAGGAATTCAAGTACAATTTCCACAAAATTAAAAATAATTTTGGATATATTGGGAATTTTTAGTGAAATTTTAGTGAAAAATTGCAGTTACGATAAGGTTTGTATTGAAACATCTAATCAATATATTCAAATAGTATTTATACAGTACATAAATAGCATCATTATCTGTATTTAGAGCTATCAGATTTGTAATACTTTTCAAAGCTTTTGAAATATGTCATTTTTTATGCAAAAACTCAATTTTTTTTACAAAAAACTGATATTATTTTCTCACAAAAAATGCAATAAAATACATAAATATATACACAGAGATTAGATTATAGTCAATACTAGAGATAAAACTAAATAAAACATTTTCTGAAAATTTCAATTTAATATCTTAAAAAAAAAAAATTCTGTAGTGATTTTTGCCGTGAAGCAAAAAGTTGAAAAACATAGTTTCTCAGAAAATGCGTTTAAAGATTTTAATAGAGACTAAAAAATTTTCTACAAATTGTAAATTTTTTAAACTCATCATATTTATATAGTTCAAGATCTCTTATCTTCATGTTTTACAAATTCGGACTTCTTTTTTAAACTGCTACGTGTTATGATAGCCCACGGGCTGTGAGTATCAACTCTTCATCCACGTTACCTATGTTTCAGGGGATAAAAGATTGACCACCAAACGCTTCCATAATAAAATCAGTTTATTATTATTCTAATTTATATTCAGCAAAACAACACTAGTCTAGGAGGCTTATGATCAGGAGTGATATGACACAGAATACTAACAAATAGCGCAATAAACCACCGAATCTATATTTATAGATGATTTCCTAACACTAGAATCCGCTCTAGTCTTAAAGCTTAATCTAAACTTTCTTACCGCTATTCCACGGCGAACAGCTACGGTCCTCATATCGTCAATATACTCCTTGATCGAACTTGATCCGGCAAATGGTTAATCTTCTGATTTCGAACTTCACTTATAACTCTCCTAGCACTCTCCTAGAGAGAACTTCACTGGCACTATAATACCTCCTCATTAGAACTCTCAGTAACCTTAGGATTCAACGCGAATACTAAAGCTCCTATATATACACTTACTAATCTGCATAATCGCATTCTCTTCTTGGGTTGGTTGGAAAGAAATGTCATTCTGGCCCCAAAGATTCCCAAGAGGTCTTTTAATAGAAGGCGAGATAAAGCCCCTTCACAGTGTGTGTGTGAAAAGAAGGAAAATGCCATTTAAAAAATTTTAAGTTTAAATGTGCCTTTAAATTGGCTTTTGCATAACTATTCCTAATATATTAAATTGCACTAAAAATTTTGGTAAAAGAGGTATTTTCAATAAAATATTTTGTTATTCAAAATTGTACTAGAGTAAAAATAAACCGTTCATTGTTTTATTTTTGTTTCCTGTTATTGTGAGAAGGCAACTTAGCAGTCCTGACGGGCGACATATAAGTCATGTTACTCAATAAACGATGCAAACGAATAAGTAAATGTATGCTAAATTGAAAACTTTAAATTACTAGGGGGGGAAGATGATTGTTTTATAACTTAGGTGTCACTTTCATTATTTGATCACAATTTAAATAGACGAGATTCATTACCAACAGTCCATAAGTATATATAACACTAGTATATATTTTTAATTAAAAATCCTTTTTTCTTAATTTAAATTGATTTAATGTCTTTATTTTTTATAACGTTAAATCTTTTTCATTGGTTTATAATCTGATTGATATCAAATGGTTTTTTCAAAGACGAAGAAATATAATTTCTAAAGTTCATTAAACTTATCTCAAGAAGTAAATTTGCCAAAAATATAAAAGGTACAGATTAAATTATTATTGCTTCAATTAGTTTCTCACATATGTTTAATTCAAGTTTACTTACTTTTGAACGTTATACTTGCTTGGTAAAGAATAGGATTTGAATTTGAAATACTATTTCAGACATAAAAGTACGTATATTCGCAGTTTTCTAAAATAAAATAAGCATAAAATTTTGATACAAAATTCCCTTCTGTTTATATAGATGAATTTTTCTTATGTACAATGTATTCCATATTTTATTTCGTGAAAAATGATTTTTAAACTTCTTATGTGAAAAAAAACTACTTATTTACGTTATGTTTCTAAACGTCAAATATACGACATGATAAAAGGATTTATACATTATAGACCATAAATTTATATTAATACTGAGACATTTTTCCATCTGAAAACATTTACGAATTTATTTCCCATTCTCTTCAACGATCTCTTTCCCTCTCCTATTCTTTAACCTTTCGTTTTGGTTTATCTTTTATTTTTGGTGTTGTTGTTGTTGCAAAAAGCATGTTTTATTCTGGATGTCTTGCATTTTGCTCTATAAAAATAAGAATTACTATTGCATAAAAAATAAAGAAAACTGCAGAACTAACGAATGCTATTGGGTTTTAATTATATAGGAATTTGAGGCATTCAAACTACTTTTGAAAAAATTAACTGCCTTTTTTTATAATTAAAATGAACAAAATAAACTAAATACTAATCAAAGAAGGTGCTAATTGGCCAGAAAACGTGAGAAACATGTGTTTTCTTTAGTCTCAAAGGGACACGTTTGTGTGTCACAAATTGCTGAAGTTACATATTGTAAGAAAAACGAAGGAAAATGGATAGAATTGAATTTTAAAAATTGGTACTTGAAAAAAATGGTCAAAATTTAGATGGAAATCATTAAAATTTATGGTGTTTTCGATGTTATTCCAATGAGCGATTTTGGCTTATTTTTGTTTTACACTTTTAAAGAAAAATATAAAATCATGTTTTTAATTATTTAAATTCATGCAGAATGATTTGTTCATAAATTCTTTCATTAACTCAAGTATGGAACAGAACATCCTGAAAACAATTGAAGTAAAAAAACCTTTTTTGTTTAAAACGATGACAAAAAAAAAAAAAACAAAAAAAAAAAAAAAATCCCCCATCTAAATTTTTTAAGCAGAACTTTAGACTTCTTAGAGTTATCTATAAAATACATTATAATATTTAAAATTTAGTATTACCCATTTATTTGAATAGCTAGAAATTATAAGAATAACAAATCCCACTACTTGAGATATCTAAAATAAATTTGAACTTTTTGAGTTGTTTAAATATTATAATTCATGCTTAAAGGCCTTGAGATTCCTTCCTCACAGAAAATGAGAAAATGCATCATTATTTTAAAAACTTTAATATTGATATTGGAGCATTTTTCTGTGAGAAAATATTATTTCGAGTTTTAATTTTTATCTTGACTTAAAGTTCCTATGTTTCTTAGTTTTCATCCAATCAAAAATGATGTAATAATTTTAATTTCTTCACCCAAAGTTTAGTAAATTAAACATAACCAAGTAGAAAAATGAGTTTTTTTTTTTCATAACACAATTTATAGTACTGTGTGTGATACAGGTAATACATTTCGCTAATAAGTCTAAAATAAGTTTTTAATTGAAAAAGGTTTGAATTCTTTACAAGTTAGAAGTATTTTTACATATTTCAATATATCCTTTTCAAGATGCAGCCTTTTTCCGATTTGATTTTTTTATTACTATAAGAAAAAATCTTTTTTAATTCTCTCTCTCTCTAACTCCTGAGGTACACGAACATAAAAAGTATAAATGCACTCAATACATTATTTACTAAAGTTTCTTTTTGATTTAATATATAAACCAGTTTATCTTCGAAAACTTATTGCTTAAAAAAAATAAAAAAGTAAAACTGGTAATTTTTTTTATTCTATCAAAAGTTATTTTAAAGGTCATAAATATTGTCCAAATTATGATACAAACTAGCTGTTATGTCCGTTCTTCACACGAGTGAATTGAAAAATTAAACGATACATATTGAAGGATAAAGAAGTTTTTAATGAGTTAATTTTACGTTAATTTAATTTAAACAAAGAAAAAAGCTTTTTGCATATCTCAGCTGAATTATAAAAAAAAAGATACCTTGTTTGTTATATTTTAAGTCTGGCGATCTAATAGCTGATAAAAAGGATTTTTTTTTATCTATAACTCCCCGTAACTCTCTTGTGGGTCTATTTTTGAAAACACCTTCCTAAGCTGATCTCTGCTCAGCAAAAGTAACACAGTGTTACAAATTTTTGTAATGAACGCTTAAAATAGTATGAATAATTTGTATCTGGAAGTGTAATACGTTAATATTACTTTTTGTGGTATTTATTTTATGTTAAAATTGTAATCAGCCTCACACTCCGGCTGTTAAAGCTTTCGTAGTTCCTGGTGCCTGGCGTAGACAAAACAAAATGCAAAGTTCTGCTTCACACATAAAAGATAAACATATGCTGCCGCGGGCTTTTTTGTATATGGCAGAATTTTTTCCTACTTACTTGACAATTATCATTATAATTTGGACACTTCATACATTATAAATTATAGCTTATGTGTTATTCTGATGAATAAGCTATATTATTGTAAAGTTTCATTAAAATTCAATCAGTTGTTTTTGCGTGAAAGAGTACCAAACATCCACACAAACTTTCACGTTTATAATATTAGTAAGGATTATTAAAAAATTAAACTTGTACGACAGTTTAGTGGTGTAGACAGGCGGAGATATTTCGGGACCCATAAAATATTTTACTCTTGATTTTTTTTTATTAACGTCACACAGTGGCTCACACAGAAATTTTTCAAGTTGGTTGGGTCCAGGGTCGAAAGTGCACCATTATCGTATATCAGCCCAATACACCGCCAAACATATTCTTTTGATTTTGTCGATTGTTGGGAACAAAAAATTGGAAAAATAATAAACAATTGAATAAATAATTAGCATTAATTAATAAAATAAAGAATAAAAAACAAATACTCAATTAAATTTTACGGACTATATACAGGACTAACTTTTATCCACGGCTTCGCTCGCTTTGATGTACTTAAATAACTGTCAAAAAGTCATAATCATTATCATTTGAAAGTAAATAAAATATGATATTTTTTAATGCTTGACTGGGACCATTCAAATTAAAAAATTCTAAAACTGAGCTTAGTTTTAAAAAAACTGAAAACATACTTTTAATTATAATAATTAGCAACAAAAATTCAATAACTTAAACTGTTAATATTTTAAAAAGTTGAAAGTATCTACGTTTAATAAATAACTCCTTTTTAAAAGAGCTCAAATCAGAATATTATTTGAGGATGCCACTGTGTACTATGTATTATATGTTCTTCCGTCAGGTGTAAATGTGAACATTTCAGGCATAGGACACACCCGAACAGGCTACATATAGTTGGCCCTAACAAAAATATGGCTTTTCCAAATGCACCCCTTCTACCTGCAATGTTTTCCCTTGCGCTTTTTTAATAGTAAGAGCAAAACTGAGTTTGATTGGAAATTGTACTCATTTGAATTGAAACGGTAGGTCAGTGAGGATAATTGGAATTCGAGGTATGATGACACTCTTTCTCCTTTCCGGACACCTGTTAAAATAGTGGCACTGAGTATATTCTGCTTCACTTCTGTGATCCGAAGCCTCGTTCCATTACATAGTCCAGGAGCATCGAGATTTTGCATGAGCATAAGTGGTACATTTAGTTTTAATTGAAGTTTATGTGAATACACACCCGAAAGTTCAAGCGAATTTAAGAATTCAGTGGGATATGAAGTACTTTGTTCTGTATCCATGATTGCATTCGTTGATAAATATTCCTTCGTTTCCCCCCTCCCCCCGCACGTCTTTTAAAATTTTGGTGTTGATTTTATTGCCGATGTCATTTTTAGGCGCCACTGATCACAATTTAAATTTTGTTGCAAGCCCGGGTAAACTTGAGCAATAAGATCTACATAATTTTTTACTAAATGACAAAATTTTCTAGAAAGTAAAATATAATCTTCAGCACATCTGCGTCCGAACATCCAACACCGATGGATTATAATCAATCGAAAAAATAATCAAGGACGATAAAGGGGGCTGAGTTCCCTTACCCTTGTGTGTTACTGACGTCACACTTTGAAACAACATTGGGGCTATTGGTGACACACCTCATAATTTTGAGCCGCAGTTGTCTACTAAGCAAGCGTCTCATTCTCCGAACGTGAGGACTTTCAGCTTTCACAGACAGCTTTCAGCGTACATCAGCCCCTCTACACAGTGGTCCCAAATTTCGAACCAATAACTTGACAACGCCGGTCATGGGCTAGCGACCATTACTATTCCGATACCGTGGCCGCATGAAATATTTCAGAAACCAAGTTTTGAGTCGCTGCTCCGGCCTGGAAAAGCCTAGTTTCAAAAATAATTTCCGTTGGAGAAATTTTACACGTTCATCTTTTCAACTTCTTTAAGGTATCCGACTACCCTAAAATCATGATTTTTAAAAAAAAAAAACTGACAGATATTTTTATGATTTTATTTTATAGGACATCTTATTAGCTTTAAAAAATACCAAGGTTTTTATTTTCCATTCACTAAAACAAAAACTACAAGTATTTCAGTAAAAGTAGATGCCATATCTTTACATAAGATATGAAACTTTAAAATGCGTTTTACTCGAAATGTGTGTTTTTTTTCGAAAACCTTAAACGGGGACAGCGATTGCTCAAAAAGTTTTTAAAATAAGTCCCTGAAATTTTGTATAACAGTAGAAGTGAGATTTAACGTTCAGATTTATCAATTACTATTTTAATACAAAATTTACAGTTCTTTATGTGAATATATAATCACTGTTTCTTTAAGCATTTATATTATAATGATTAAGATAAAGTGCTCTAGTTTTTGTGTAAAAATTAGAATATCTTTTATCCTGAAAGTCACTTCAAAAAGAAATTGCAAAAAATACATCAAAATTGAAAAATTGAGAATTTGTTCATTTACTATTTGTACAGAGCTGGCCCCGTTTGTGTAATTTTTTGTCAATTTTTACCCATTTTTTCCCATTTTAATAGTAATAATTTATTTTTCTCATCTTAATTTTAGCCTTTTTTTTCTTAAAATGTTCTAAATAAATCTGAAAACCACAAAAAAATCTTCATATCTCCATTTTTTTTAAGAAGTCGCACGTAGTCGGATACCTTAAATATTTTCGGCTGCGTTATTTATGTGATCAGTTCTTAAAAATTCGGTTAGTCTTTTCTCAGAAAGAAAAGTTGCATGTGCTAAATTGATTTACCGTTATATAATTATTTCACGTTTAAATATCAACTTTCTCATAAAATACATCAGGAAAAGTAACAGTGAATTATGCACCATTAAAATGACCACATATTTGTTTTGCGTACCGTTATGGAAGTGTTTTTTTTCTTTTTTCTTGTTTATTTAATTCAGTGACTTAAAGTAAGAGTTTTAATGTTGTTAACTAACTTAACTATGGGTAAGCCTTAAATTCCCAGGATCTTGTAATAAACATATTTCTGTCATATATTCAGTCTTTAATATAATATTTGTGGATTTAAATATCATAGAAACTCAACGATATGCTTAAAAATACCAGACGGATCCCTAAAACACGAGTTTAAAGTTTATCAAGCTAAAAATTTATATAAAATCTCATTTCTAATTAAATACAATTTTTCTCAAAATAAAAATATTTTAATTTTTTCTATAACTGGTTTCCGATTTGCGCAGAAACTTAAAAATCAATTTCTTACCAGGTTAACAAGCACTTTATAGTATATATCCTCAGGTATTTTCCTCATCCTAATTTAAGATCTGTTTAAACAGTTTTGTTTGCTAGTCTGTTTTCGATTCCTTGAAAAGACGAGGTTCTCAAATAGCTCAACATCATACAGAAACCCCATAGGTTTGTTAAGGGGCGTGTTGTCCCTTAACAAACCTATGGGGTAACAGCTACATTATTATCACTTGAACAGCACAAGAAGTCACACTAATTTCTACTTCATATTTTAAGGTATCCGACTACGTTCGGAATCGTGATTTTAAAAAAGCGCATAAATGGATGATTTTCATGATATTTAGTGTCACTTAGATTAGAATACATGTATAAAATTGTTTTAAGGACATTGTGAAAAAAAATTATTTAAATACAATATTGTGGCAAAAAATTAACTTAGAATAACCTTTTTCCAAAATGTTCCCCTTTTATAAAAAATGCTTCTAAAATAATATTTTGTGTGTGTGTGCTTATATAAAGAAAAGACTTCTCCAGAGAGTTTGAACTTTTTTTTTTGAAAAATTCGCATTATTTTCAGAAATACAACCAATTGAAATAATTATTGGCGTTTTTTTCTTAAAATTTCTCGCCTCTGTTGTCTTAAAACATGGATAAACCCACTTCTAATTTATATATTTCAAAAATTCTAGTTGAGCCTCTGTACAGAAGTCTGAGCTATATACAGACAAAATATTATTGTAATAGAAGCACTTTTCACAAAAGGAGAATATTTTGAAAATGGGTCATTCTATGTTCATTTTTTTTGAAAATATTGTACTTAAATAATTTTTTATTGTAATACTATTCTTAAAACAATTTTATATACATTTTCTAATGTAAGAGACACTAAATATCATAAATATTATCCATTTATACGCTTTTGCAAAATCACGGTTCCTAACGTAGTCGAATACCTTAACTCTTTTGCTATCTAGAATCAATAAGAACATGATAATTCTGAAAATAGTATTGAACATGGCTTTATTCCATTGCAAGTTGCATCATACGATTTTTCTTTGCAGAATGGCATCCCTCTCTCAATATTAAACAACACTGAAAATGAATCTTTATAGGAAGATTAATATGGGTCATAAATTTAACAAAAAATCTTATCAGATAATTTGTATCAACCTCACTTAGGAACATAGAGACAGAATTAAAAAAAAGAAAAAGAAGAAAAAATTTATCGGAGAAAAGTAGAATTTATGGGTGTGTGTGTGAAAGAAAAAAAAATTATCGGTGCATTTCCAGACCAGCTTCGGTAACCTACTTAAAGAATGAATGTAATGTTTGGTACTCAGCCAGTATTTTTTAGCTAAATTATTGCTGATCAGCTTTCATTCTTCTTTTACATTTGTTAGTGAGGAGACAGGTAAAATAAAAAAAGTAATTAACGTTATTTTGGAGTTGTTTTGCTAAATATATGTTGAAAAAGTAAAAAGAAAAATTGAATTTTAGTTTTTTCAACCTTCTTTAACCCCTTGACGCACAATTATTTCGAAAGAAAAATCAATTTTTGTATATAAGAAAACACATTCAAAACATTGCTTTGGTCAAAAATCAAATCAATTCAAGCAAAATTTGTATTTTAATTTTGGATTTTGATTTATATTGTAGATAAAAGAGCCAAAAAATGCAATCTTGCATGATCATCGACTTTTATTATCTTTCTTTTCCAATAACTGTTTTGGAAAAAAACATATTTTTATCACTAAAAATATTTATTTATAGCTTTTCATGATAAATAATATTGATAATAGTATTTATTTAAAAAAAATATTCAAAACTTTATTTTGTTTGATATATTTGGGAACAAAGAGCAACACATAGCCCAAACTTGGAATTATTATAGATGAAACGACTGCCTTTCATTTCCTTTTTCTTTTGCTGTCAAAAGAACAATGCAGTATTTTGTGGGAGTTGCTTTTTTTTAATGCTGGTGAAACAAAACTGGGAAAATGACGTTCCGTTAGTCGTAGAATTCCAGATTTTGGTCTACCCGATGTTTTCATGTGTGTATGATAACTCTTCGCATATATCTTTCTACTATAATTTGTTTCTGAAATCTAAGTTTTCTTCACCTCAATTTTTTTATACGCGTTCCAAATATTGATGCTCAGCAAATGAACGAATACTTTTTTATATTTATCTAAATTTATTATAAACTTTATCTAAATTTACGAAATCAGGATGGACAAATCACAGTCAGTGAGCATATTCGAGTGTGAAAATATGACTCTGCTCGAATTATCTCAAATGTGAACAGTTTGGCCCATTTAGCGCGGTCGAGTTAACTCGATCACGCACATTATGAGGTTATTTCTCAAATGCTGAATAATGTATTAGTATTTTTTCTTTTAAAGACTTAACTTGACATATCGAACAAGACAGGACAAAATAGCTATATGTAATATTTATTACTATTTTAACACGCTTTTATCAGTTTCACTTGTTTGTAACGGAATCTTTGAACTCGATTTTTACCCACTTTAAAAGGTCCGATAAATTCGAAATTTTGCACACTTGTCAAGGACCGATGACAATACAATAATTTTATAATTTTGTTCCATTGTCCTGAACGGGATAATCAGGAGACAGGATAATCCAGATTTAGCGACTAATTCATTATACCATTTCCAGATTTGGCGACTGATTCCATGTACCATTACCACATTTGGTGACTAACTCTATATACCATTTCCAGATTTGGGGACTAAAAGATTAAGAGTAACCTTAAAAACGAAAACGTTTTTTTACGTCAGCAATTTTTTATCATGATATAAGCAATTGTCCAGTCTTTCTGAAAATCGAAAAAAAAAAAAAAAAGGACTCGTGCATGTCAAAAAAATAATAATTTGTTCTAACTCAGGGATGGACAAACTCTTTTTCGGTCGCTAGCCAAAATTTTTTTTTTAAAAAAAAATAAATAATAAAGGTATGAATAAATGATAGTTAAAAAAACTGAAAATATATGCTTTTACTGTACATCGAAATAAAAAAAAAATGAAAAATAAATTATAGTTTAAAAAA
>BMAV01000086.1:56613-117825 GCA_019973955.1 Trichonephila inaurata madagascariensis | reverse complement strand
AAACAATCAGAATCTAAATCTGTTGAATCTCAAAATCCTCTTGTAAGTATGCAGTGGAATTTTGGAGAATAGAATGCCACTTCAGGTAATGACCTCGTCACTTGGCTGTGACTCAAATTAACGAGATCAGTCGCCAATAGTCCGTGTTGCTTCGAAGTACGATGTTAATTACAAATCAGTCAATTAATTTCCCAAATCTATATTTAATGTTTTTTAAGTTTATAATACATTCTGCATTGTAAAAGATTGTTCACTTAAAACTTTTAATACTTCATTTTTCGATGTTTCTAAAGTATTTAATTTATTTTTGTATTTTCGCAAAAGTACTTTATTATTACTTGATTTAAATGGTTTGATACTCTTCGTAATAGCATTTTAATGAATTCCATTTGTTAAAGATATAAGTAGATAATCCACACAGTTTTCTTCAAAAATATTTTTTTAACTCTTATTATTTTAAACTTAACATAGTCATATCCTATTAGTTAAGCTTGTGACATAAAACTGAGTATTTTTTTTAAAAAAAATCATGCATAATCTCTCTGCTCTCTTTTAACTTCTTAACGTAAAAGCCCTAAAACACTCGTGTGTCTTGACAAAAACTATATTATTAAAAATAATAATTTATAACCAATATTTGTTAAATTAAATTATAATAGATAATATAGTCTTCGTAAATGTGTTCGTACCTAAATGTAACTGAATACCAATACTTGTGTCATTAACAAAATCTATTGAGAAAATAAAATAATTCTTTTTAAATGTGAAATGAACCAAGTAAAGTTTCAGTGCTAATAGGTTTGAAAACCGTAGTGCTCGATATTATAAATTCGTATTCATGATTATATATATTCATAATAAAGTTTGAAATGTAACAATAAAAACTATAAATTTCGAACATTTTTTGCTATATAATATTGAGGGATTATTGTATGTAGACAATATGCTCATTAACTTTATTCCAAAAATATTCATTAATTATATTCCATTATTCTTGACTTCCCACTCTATTTAACAGAAAACTGAAATTAATCCCATATTTTCAAAAAAAATCTCTTTTCTGCTGTAATGCAAATAAATAATAAAAAATAGAATAAATGTATAAACACAAAATATTATTTATTAAAATGGAAGGAAAGTGTACGCGCGAATTAAGTGAGAAATAAAAGCAAAATTCTTTCCCACGCATTTACGGCTTATTCTATATTAAATATAGAAATCAAATTCTTACCGATAAATTGGAATTTTAAACTGTAAAGCAATAAAAATACTTTTATTCAGAAATGTTGGATTGCAAAGCGCACCATTATCTATAGTAGTTCTGAACATTAAAATCTTCAAATTTTTAAAACTAATCTAAAAAATTTGAAGTCATCCTTAAAAAAAAATTCTTCCTATTACAGTAAATGAAGTTTAGAAAATATCACAGAGGGGAAAAATCCCTTTTGGGGATTGAATACGAATGCTTTGTGAGGAAGATTGATTGACTCTACCGTATCTTGACATTCAAAGTAGCAGACGCGAATAAAGTCATACTGAAAACTACTTTTTTTTTTATTTTTGCGTAACCATGGAAACGACAGTGAAGAATTTATTTTTTAATAGAGTTAAGTAAAAACATATTTTTTTTACAAGAAATGTTTGCTTTAGAATAAAGAAATTTGTTTATCTATTTAAATCAAGATTTCTCATGCATAAATGCAAAATTTTGATTTATGGCTTTGTTGTAATACCTGTAATCATGAGCAAATATTTACTGTGATCTTTTTGAATATCATTTTGTTCAAGGTACTGTATTTTTCGAGTGAAGGAAGAATAACCAAACAAGATCTTTAAATGTGTTAAAGAATTATTATATAGCATGAAAATGCACAAAGAATGTAATTAATATGCTTTGGAAAATTTTTTTATATTTTAATACCGCTATTAACATTATGTAAATACAATACAGGGTGTTCTGGCTTAAAGTATCCAAAAGGTATGGCTTATTATTACGGAACTACTCATAACTACCGGTGGTACAAAATCTCGGAGAGTTTACCAATCTACGAATGAACAGTTTGTTACATTATGATGGGTAGTTCCGTAATAATAAGCCATTCCTTTTGGATATTTTAAGCCTGGATACCCTATCTGACTGGAAGAGAATGCTGTACGGGGGAAAGGAGTGTAAAGGTGAAAAAAACCTCAGAATCTAGAGGATGTTTTTCAACTTTTTCTAATCCAGTAGTACATATAATAGGGTAAATAAAAAAAACTTTAAAAAAAAAATCAAAACATTGATGTGCATAAAAATTTTTCTTTAATATATAGATAAAGAGAAAAATAAAATATAAAAATAAATAAATTTTATGCTATGTACTGCCACAAGGGGAATGAAGTTTAGGTGTTTGAGCTTTTTTAATGTTAAAAGTCAAAGTAATTCTTTTTAAAGAAAACAGGCATTTCAGTACTTTTTAACAATTACTGCGATGAGGAAATATCTACTTAATAGTTACAAGAAAAAGTAGATGCATTGAACAGCTTCTTTAGTATTAAGATATTTAAAAAAAACCTACTGTCGAAATGACAGTGCACGATATAGCGGAAGATGGAAAAAAGCTTGAATCGGATTGACTCAATGGTGAGGAGAGAGAAAGTAGGTGTTGTGAAAGGTTGCAAGGCGTCACTTTTGGTTATTTGTATTGAAATGAATTGTTTTGAGTCTGAAAAATCATCTAATCAAAACTAAGCCTTTTTCGATTTTTTCTAAAGTTCAACCCCTTTGTGCAATATTAAATTCAGAAATTATACTTTTAATTATTATTTTTCCTAAACACACTACCTCAGAATATATTTTCCTCATTGGTAAGTTCTGATTAAAAATAATTTTTTCTCTATACAACCGCAATATTCCCCATTATAGAAGTTGTAACTTAATATTTGAGACACATATAAATTAGAACGATGAAGAATTTTTTAAGGAAATAAACATGTACAATTTCATTGTTGACACAAATCAAAAAGAAGTGATGACACTGTACAAAATAAAACTTACAATTTAAAAAATCCTTGCTGTTTTAAGTAAGACAGTAAAAATCATAAAATACTATCTGCATGTCCCAGCGTTCCACGGGCTTTCTCTACTTTATAAATTTTCCCTTTCCTTCACAAAATCAGCACTTCTAATACTCTTTTTCAAAATGACTCCCCCTCCCCTCCTCCGCTTATCCCGGCGTTGCTCGGGCTTTTACCGAGTGTATGACTTAAAATTCCCTGTTTCGAAATCTTTTCTTTTTCAGACAGGTTTATTTCCCCCCGGAGTTGCAAAAATATTTTTAAATGCGAACATATTGACATGGAAATTCCCCTTCCCCTCTCGCTATCAGAGCTCTCGAATAAGTGAACAGTGGGACTTTAATATTCACTCACCCACTTTACAACTTTTTAAGCCCCAGAAACGAAAATGTACCTTTTTAAAAATAGTTGTATGTTGAAAAAAAAAGAGAAATTTTTATAATTACAAAATTTTAGAACTATATTAAATGTTGAATTAAAATTGTGAGCATTTTTTGAAATGTTCGATACACGGAAAAAAAGTTTCATACAATTATTTTTATAAATGAAGAAGTTATAAAAACTGTGAATTTCAACGATAGTTATTTAATATTTAAAATTGGTTTATTTTTTAAAAATTCGTAAAAAAAAAGTTTTTGGCATTTTATTTTTTAAATCACTTAACTCTAAAAGACCAAAGTATGAGTTTTTTAAAAGTCATTTTCATATAAACGCATCGATATTGATTTATTTTAGAAAAAAAATCTTAAATTATGATAAGTATCGTTGTTTTGTTAAAAAACGAACAAACATACTGAATCGTGACGAAATAAATTATCTTTCCAATTAAAAAATTGCTGGCGAAGTTATTAAATGCGCGAATAAAATTTTGAGTATTTTTTCAAAAAATCATAAAAATTAATTGTTCTTGGGACTTTATTCAACATTTATTTAACTACTTTAAAAATATTCATTTAAAATTTTATGATCGTATAATGGCAAATCTATGAAACGCTGCAAAAAAATCCTCTATCTAAGGATTCCACCATGGGCTCTCATACCTTACGTCTGCTACTAATCCAGTTGCGATGCTTTTCGGTGCTATCACACATGACTATTCCCAAATCTTCAGCTGTTTAGTGTCTCCCTACACGGATTTTCAATTTAAGATAGCCCCAGAGGAAATAATCAGTTATCGTCCGATATTTAGAGTGACGGGTCAGTAGAGGTCAGTCTTCCTCGAAATGAAGCATGAGGGAAACGGTTTCCACTCCGCTGGTCTATACTCTCCCTAAATCTGGCATGCGATTAGTTCATCTGGGAATATCTTAAATTGAAAGTCCGTGTTTGTGTGGTTGGGTGGATAATGAGGATAGCGACTGGTTTTAGTCCTCTGAGGGAGGAGGGTTAAGGAGTGAAGTAACACTCATTGTTAAGCAAATGTTATTTTTGGAATAGAATAAATTCAAAGGGAAGTCTCGATTGTTGAGTCCGTGAAAATTATCATGAATTTTTTTTAATTCTTTATGACTCCATTTTTTTTCTTGTAATGTTATATGATAATATTTTTGGGTGAAGGAGTTAAATTAACGTCGCACTATAAAGCAACAGGAGGGCTGTTGTTGACGGATTTTGTAATTTTGAACCACGGTCAAGTAACCAGGACGACATCTTATCCGACACTAATTTCTCTTAACTTCCACACCAACGGGAGGACGTTTGAGCTTCGACAGATTTACGTGCAGTGGCCCTATCTGCACGGTGGGTTTTCAACGGCACTAGGTTCGAACTCATGTCATGCCAGCCATGAGTCCGTGACCTTGACCACTAGTCTACCATGGCTATGAAAACCTTTTTGGGACTTAGATTGATTTATAAAAAAAAGTTTTGCTCTCATATACCTTATTACTTTTTCAATTCCTACTATTAGCTCACACTCTCTATAAACTTATTTATCTTGGTGGAATTTTCAATCGTTAATAAAATAAATTTTAAAGCGCTCAATTGAGCTGAAATTTTATATACATGATTATTTTGGATGACAATATAATAATTTAACTATAGTTAATAAAAATTAATTGATTAAAACTAATTATTTAAAGAATTACAAATACAGTCACGTTGGCGACTTAGCGACCCTTTTGGCAACTTGTGTCAAAACTTGAAAAGGTTTTTTTTCCCTCACGTTTTAAAGCATTCAGTTGAACTGAAATTTTATAGACACGATTGTTTTGGATGACAATACGATACTTTAATGATAATTAATAAAAATTAATTACCCCTTAATGTCGTGATTCTGTCCTATGTTTATACATATTTATATTAATTGTAACTATTTAATAAAAAGTAGCTAAAATAAAACTTTTCTTTGTTGATCTAAGTAGGAATTGACTTAATTTTTTTTTATATTACTTGTTTTTCTTTAAGAATAATGTTGTTTATATGTACCTACATTTTTTAATATTTAAATTTAAATATTGAGCTATGAGGGTTTTCTAAAGCGTATTTATACATAACTTCTCCTTGTATCTCCGTGTTGCCTTGAGAAAGATGAAAATATGTACTGGAAATGTAACTATAGCTTTTCTACATGAACGATAAATGTGTTGCAAAATAAACTCAACTTAATCTCTATGATTAATCAGTCCAAAACAATAACCAAACTAATATGCGTTAAAAACAAAAGTAATTAAAATGCATACTTCTCCATAATGATTTTGAAAATCCAAAACCTGTAGAAGAAAAAAAGCAAAAGCATAAATATTACAAGATTTTTTTTAAAAAAAAGGAAAAAACTCCCAAAAGCTCATTAAATCTAGAATACTAACATACATCGTTTTGATGAGTACACTGATTAAAATTAATTATCATACTTTTCTGCCTTTAATTTTATCCACCCTTTTTATACAGTAGTTTCTTCCCAATAAGAAGGCTCCATCTCTTGGTCAGTCATTAAAGCTCATCAAATGAAAGTTTGATGATTGGTGAAAAAATAACATGAGCCAAAAAAAAAGTAAATGAATAGGAATTTAGCTAAAAACACTGATAATTAATTAAGGTATCCGACTACGTTCGGAACCATGATTTTGCAAAAAGCGTATAAATGGATAATATTTATGATATTTAGTGTCACTTAGAGTAGAAAATGTATATAAAATTGTTTTAAGAATAGTATTACAATAAAAAATTATTTAAGTACACTATTTTGACAAAAAAGGAACACAGAATGACCCATTTTCAAAATATTCTCCATTTGTGAAGAATGCTGTTATTAGAATAATATTTTTCCTGTATATAGCTCAGACCTCTGTACAGAGGCTCAACTAGAATTTTTGAAATATATAACTTAGAAGTGGGTTTATCCATTAAATCTTTCAGAAATAAAGAGGAGGAGATGAGGAGAATAAACCAAATTATATATTAAAATATGTATACGAAGCCCTTTTAAAACAATTTTTATCAAAAGAATAAAAATGCAATCATTTAGAAAGAACAATTGTTATACATAATAGATTAAACTTCTCAAATTAAATCAAATACATGTCTTAAAAGAAAAATACATGTAATCTTGAAGAAAAATGATAACCTGGGAAAACATAGATCACATGAAATTGCATAACAGATCACAGCTACCAACTTTTTAATGATATATAACCAACTGTTCTAAAATAAATATACAACTACCAACAATAATATAGTAAATCTCATGTGTGTTTATAACAGAATATATAGAACACTATCACTATTTCTAAAAACTTAAAGGATAAAACAGGAATACATTCTTACAGTAATATATAAATATATAATTTGATAGGAAAAAAAATCAAGTTTTAATTTTAGGGTGTTATTAGTAAACTCAGCTTTAATTAGAATCAAAAATTTATAAATATTTGGCACAAATATATATGATTAGTTAACAGGTTTTTTTATCTCTAAGAGAGTACAGATTACAAAAAAAAAACGCCGATAATTATTTAAATGGGTTGTAACTCTGAAAATAATGTGAATTTTTCAAAAGTCATAGTTGAGCCTCTGTACAGAGGTCTGAGATATATACAGGCAAAATATTATTATAATAGAAGCATTTTTCACAAAAGGAGAACATATTAAAAAGAAGTTATTCTGCCGAAATATTGTATTTAAATAATTTTTTTTGTCAAAATGTCCTTATATAAATCAATTTTATACATGTATTCTAATCTAAGTGACACTAAATATCATGAAAATTATCCATTTATGCGCTTTTTTTAAATCACGGTTCCGAACGTAATCACAGATACCTTAAAAATATAAAAGAAGCTTAATTCAATTACAACAAAAAAAATGTCAGAAACAGACATATTTTGAACACTTTATTGTAGAATTCCTTTCAATGACAAATGGTCTTTGAAAATAGATAAGAAAATCTGTGTAAAAATAATATAAATTTCTTTTATTAACACGCTTTTATTAGCTTTATTATGTAACGGAATTATATTGAACTCTATTTTTACTCACTTTAATAGGTCAGATTAACTCGAAATTTTGCACACCTGTCAAGGTCTATTGACAGTAATAATTTAATAATTTTGTTCCATTATTCTGATCAGGATTAACGATTTTCCATTCCCAGATTTTGCGACTAAAAGATTGTTACAACCCTAAAGTAAAATCACTCATGGTTAATACTAATACAGCAAACAAACAAAAAATTGTTCTTTATGTCAAAAAGGGGAGGATGCGGCAGCAATTTCTTAGTTTCATAAGCAAAAAAAGCGTGTTTTTTTTAGTGTTTTAAGCTATCATTTATTTACAAATAACATTGCCTACTTATAACTATATTTTAATATTTAAATACTGCGATTTGTTAATAGTTCTTAAGTTTAAAGAAATAAAAATGGACTAATTATTTCTTGTTATGTAATATATGTCTTTCAAAAATAAGGCGTATCGTCTATATATTTCTCTATGTTCGAATCAAATTTAAAATAATTAGTAACACTGTAGAGCAAAATGTTTAAATATTATATAACTTTTTTGAAATTATAATTAAAGTTAATTTAAAAGTTTATATAAAAGTGAAGCATTAAAAATAGTTAATATTTTCCTAAAATTATTAAATATATTTGTTTCTGTCTGATAGTGATACATTGCGTACACATTGGTCTTATTTTGGTCTATATGTTTATTAATGAACTTTGCGAATTATTGTTGTCATATTGGACCGAAGTACAATATAGAATAGCGAGCTATTTGCCTAATTTGGTCCTTTTTTTATTCTTCGCCACCAAAGGTAAGATTTTACGATTACAATTAGCAGCAAAATAAAAAACTAAATGGAAAAGAAGTTTCAAAATACATGATCGGTATTACTGAAAAAGGAGGGCATCTCATGTGACATCTTAATAAATGTTAGTTTGTTCAAAATTATGAAGTTCATTGCCCATAGAATTTGTATTTTATCTATTAAAAAATTAAGGAAATAATTTCTTAAAATTAAATGAACGATAAAATTAAATGAATCCTTTATGATACTTAAGTCATGAAGAATTCATTTTACTTTAATTATTTGCTCTGCTTTGTCAATACTAAGTGCAATCTAAAATTTTTTAAATTAAAAATTGGTGTATCTATTAATATTTATTGTACAGTTGTTTGTCGCAATTTTACCCACTTTTTGTTCGTTTTGAAAATAAAATTTTGTTTACTATAACTAAAACTCTCCTATTTCTAATGTGAAATATTGCTATAAGAGTAAAGCAGTGATTTTATTTCCAATTAAACAAGTAATATATATATATAAAAAAATTAAGTCAATTCCTACTTAGATCAATAAAGAAAAATTTTATTTTAGTTACTTTTGTTAAATAGTTACAATTATTATAAATATGTATATACATATGACAGAATCACAACATTTAGTGGTAATTAATTTTTTTTAAATTATCGTTACAGTATCATATTGTCATCCAAAACTATCGTGTATATAAAATTTCAGTTCAACTGAATGCTTTAACACGTGAGAAAAAAACTTTTTCAAGTTTTGACACAAGTCACCAAAATGGTCGCTAAGTCACCAAAAATGATGCCAACATGGCTGTATTTGTAATTCTTTAAATAATTAGTTTTAATCAATTAATTTTTATTAATTATAATTACATTATTGTATTGTCATCCAAAATAATCACGTATGTAAAATTCCAGCTCAACTGAGAGCTTCAAAATGTATTTTATAAACGATTGAAAATTCCCCCAAGATAAATAACTAAATAAATAAATAGAGAGTGAGCTAATAGTAGGAATTGAAAAAAATTTAGAGACAGAAAATACTGCATTAACCCGCGGTCACTCGCGCCTGTTTTTCTACCGTCGTTACTCGCGGGGTGTAGAGAAAACCCGAACTTTTAACACGTGTATTTAATTATGAAAATAAAATTAAGTCATTATGATACATATTTATAAAGTACAAGATGTTTTTTTGTATTCTACAAATAAAATTATTAAATTTATTGCATACAAATGAGACTAACATTAATTTAAACTAAAGATACAAAATTTTCATTTTAAAACACATAATTTTATATTTTTTCATAAACCCATAAGACGTACATACCAGTAATAAATATACTTTATAATTAATGAGATAATGATAGTAGAAAGTATAGAAAAATAATATTTTAATCATTTTCCAAACATTCAGAGCAGACTGTATACAAATGCTCAACATAAACTTTTAAAGGTCATTACATTCCAATAGTTCGAGAAAAAGGGATTGCATCAGGCCTGAAGATTCAAAGACCTAAAATGAGCAGCTACAGAAAAAATAGTGGTTCTGCGCATTCTTTTTAGAATCCTGGGAGGATTTTCTTGTTGCTGGGGTGTACAGAACACCCCGCGCGAGTGATTGCGGGTTAACTACTAGATTTGAAAAGCTTTCCTGTTTTCCTTTTTGGAAAACACGATAAAAAGTATATATAGTATATATTTTTTATATCATGTGTTTGCAGCTCACTTAATATTTTGGTTAAGACTATTTCTTAAAAAAATCAATATTTTAACATATTTCATTTGTCTAAAAAGTATATCTTTTCGACGATATGAAAATGATATTCGATTTTGAAACTAAACTTTCAAATTTAAAATATCTGCATTTAAAAAAAATCAAAATTTTTATTAAAAAAATAAACAAATAACATTAATCCTATCGCCCAGTAAAAATGAATTACAGTAAACATTTTTAGAGTCGAGCCTTTTTCAATATCAGAAAAAAAAATTATACTTTAGCCAATTAAATATTTAAAATAAGTTGTAAAAAAAACTCATTACAACGAAAATGAATGCTTAGGCACTAAAAAGATTTCAACATTTTTGAAATTTGCAAACATAAATAAATAATAATTATATCTTTCAACAATATAAATATTCCACTAAAAATTTAGAAAAAAAAAAAAATGAATTTGTTTGTTTTTGTGTTTTTTCTTTTCTTTTTTTACAAAAACTAAACATATGCAAGTCATTATTTTAATATAATAAAGGCAAAATTTTAAATTATTGAAAACGCAGAATCCCTTTCAAAAAATATTTCTTTGTTTTCCATAAACTTTCAATAGCACATTAGATGGTATGTGTAAATATATTATGCAGCATAAAATATTCAAAAACAGCTTGGATATAATCCTGTAAATGCAGAAAAAAAGTCTTTATGCATAAAGTAGGCCTTTTTTAATCCACCGTTCCATTTCGGTCTACAGAGAATCCCTCTTGCTCTTCCATTATTCATAAAATTCCGGTACTCTTTAAAGTACAGCATAATCCTTTTGATAAAGTAGGAAGAGAGAGTAGTTGATAAAGTGATAGTAAGGTTGTTCAACGCATCTATATTTTCTCCACATTCCAAACGGCTTATTTATAAGAGAGGAAATTCTATTTTCCCCATACCTGCTTCCAAAGTATTGGGTTATTCCAAGTTTGGGGCTCACCTATAGGGTCATAGTTATATATGCCCTTATATTTACTTATGGGAAAAAGTAGATTGATTTAGAAAATAAAATAGGTCACACACGCTTTGCATAGAAATGGAAAATTTCTGCTGTTTTATTCCTTATTTTTTTCCTGGAAAATCCAGGTTCTTCCAGGATTTGGCACGGACCCACAGACGCGAAAATACACCTGTGTCTGAGAAGGTATAAAATGTTTCCGTCTGAATAAACCCAACATTCGAATAAGTCTTTTCAATGTGTTTTTCTTTTCGGTACTTTAGAAATATTGTGTTCAGAATAGGGGAATTCTACTCTGACCGTGGTAAGTTTGCACATTTGGGTAGATTCTTTCTGACAGATTTGGGCAAATACTTTTTTTCTTGACTCGTTTATGTAATAATTTAATGTTTCTTAAGATTACGATATTCATTTTATATCTAGAAGATTTTAATCCTATTAATAGGATACGAAATGCGAAAAGTAGATACATTTATTGAATTATGTGTAGTAAATTGGTTGAAGAGAAATACTATAGGCATTTATCAAGTATTAGCAACAGAAATTATTTATTTCCGGTGATTTTTCAATACCCTGGCGTCTTTTTTTTTTTTCTGTTTTGAGGCTGTCTCTGCCAAATATCCCAGAGCCTAATCAAAACTTGGAAAATATTTTCGGGTATAAAAATTTTTTCAAATTTCATATAAGTGTATGTATGATTTTTTATCACAAATAATTCACATGCAAAAAGAGAATTTGCTAATTATGAATACATTTTATTTATACAGAAATCATTGAACCAAAAGTAATTGCCCCCCGAAAATTATTCAAATATTTGGAGGCGAATAAGTGCACATGTGAGTGTCTGCAAAGCTGTGACGGTGGAGTCTATGTAAGCACACGAAGGGTTGTCGGTGAATTATGGGCTTGTATATCACAGTAACCAAGTAGTCAAAGTCGAGAGGTCACAGTCAACGTAGTATCTGTCGTGTTGTACCCTCAAATTTTAATGTTGCTTAAGATCCACCCTGTAACAAGACTGATGCACGTAAACTCTGTTTAGGTTCAAATTTACCTCACGTTGATGTGGTGTGGAAATTTGGAAAGTGAGGTGCCAACTAAGATGTCATCGTCACTGGACCGAGGTTCAAATTTGCGAGGTCCATCGCCAATAATTTACCTTTGTACTTTTAAATTGCTACATTAATAAATCATGAAATTAAATCGTTGTTGGTTTATACTCCATTATGATATTCGTCGTGCTTCTCGTGAAAGTCGTAAAGTATTATAAGCTGATAGGTGAAATGAGCAGCCTCGAGCGTATGGATGATGGAGTAAAATGGAGAACTGTGGGTGAGTTGGAGTCGAGCCAATCACAAACGTAGGTGCCTACAGCAGCGTTTCTCAAACTGTGGGGCGCCCCCTAGGGGGGGGGCGTGATAAATCTGCAAGGAGGCGCGAGCATATTGAAAAGTAGAAAACAAAACCTTATTTTAAAAAATTATTAATTTACTGAAAGTAAACAAACAAAATATACTCTAGCATAATAAAAAATAAAATACACAACTACACTGATGTAATATATTTATAAATGTATCAGTACTGCATAATGTATTTTATAATTAATTTGACTACACTAAGTTAAGAAGAAGTTTAAAAATTACCAGTAGAGCCCCATGGGCTTGTCATGTATAAAATTATACGTATACAAAAATTAACACTTATCTTAATAATTTGTACGGTTTATAATTAATCCTTTAACTGCTGATAAAAAGGTACGCTATACGCTCCCCAATGCAACCTTCCACGTAAGCGATAATTGGGAGAAAGGGGTAGAAAAGAAATAAGTGAGCAAATCCTTCGCAAACTCAGTCAAGCAACTTTTATTCTATTCCAAAGCTTTTGGAATAGTTTTATGGAAAGCAATGAACAGAAAAGATCGTACGTCGGAAAGACGTATATATACGTCCGGCGATACTAACACTTTGACTGAGAAAGATGTTTATATACGCCGGTGGAAGCTTTAGCATCAAAATATAGTATAATTGAATTGAATACATTGTTATTGTATGGAGAGGGGCGCGATAAAAATTATGATTGAGTATTGGGTCGCAAGTATTGAAAGTTTGAGAATCACTGGCCTACAGAGTTCAATATAATACTCAGTGTCTTCTCCGATTTGACGAAACAGTTTCAAGACACTGAACAAGATCTACTAAGATTCACAATGACCAGTCAGTGAGTGAGTGAATATTAACGTCGCACTGTTCAGCTACACGAGGGCTTTTGGAGAAGGACCATGTAATTTTGAACCACGGTCAAGTGATGTGGACGACACCTGAGCTGGGAACCCCCCCTCCACACCAACGGGAGGACGTTAGAGCTCTCGACAAATTTAACGTGCATCGCACCCCTACACGGCGGGTCCTTAGTGGTACTGGGCTCGAACTCGTGACAAGGCCAGTCACGATCCGATACCTTGACCACTCGGCTACCACGGCCTTCACAATGACGAATAAAGATCTTTATTACGGAATTACATCAGCGTGGTGACAGCTGCAGCTTCTCGTGAGCAGTATGCTTCCTCTGGGATTCAAGTTTAACGGTATGCAGTTGCCCGAAGTCTTAATGAGAGAGGGGGTGTGTTCCAAAAGATTCATCGTTTGCGTCCCGCTAACTGCATTACACGAGGGGGAGCGCGTTTAGCACGCTGTAGATAACATGCTCCGTAGATTTGGATTCAGCGGGGCACTGTGGTTTTGCAAATGAGTCGGGATTCAGCCTAGACGCTGATTCACGGCATATCTTTAATTGAAGAGAGCCCGGGACAAGATACCGGGGAACGAATTATTGGGGTTGCGGAAGTGTAATGATTTGAGCAGGCATTATGTTGAACAACCACACGCCTCTGTACGTGTTTTATCTAAGACTCCCTAATTACTATAAAAGGCAGAAAGAAGATCCTTGCGCCCTACTTTTCACTTTTTAGGGGCACAGGTGTTTTTAATTCCCTATTAATGGACAACTAAACTCGTCTACATAGAGCTCAGTTTGTCTACAATCCCATAGGAAAAGAGGATATTCGCACAATATATTGTCCAGCTAAATCTCCGGATGTTAACTCTATAAAGTATGTATGGGATGTTCTTAGGAGAGCAATTACATCTCGCTCTTCTCCCCTCTGAGAACCATTTCAGAGCTAAAAAACGTCCGTCTACCCGAAGGAATGGGATTGAATACCACTGGGACTCTTCAAATGCATCCTGTGCTATATGTCTTCTAATTATGTGACCTGTCCAGCTGGGAGAGGGAACCACGTCTCAAATTAGACTCATTTTCAGTTCTATATCATAACGTGTATTTTGGACATTCTTTCCTTTGAATTTTATTCATAACCGTCCATACTCAGAGGACTTTTTATCTCTTTTTCTATTATAAATGCATATATTCATACAAGGTTTTATTAAAATTTGTCCATTAAGTTTTCAGAAATTCAACATAAAAGGCAAATTATCTTAATTATGCGCACGCATGTGTGTACATTAGTTTATTTCATTAATTTTTTAAAATTTAGGAACATTTAAAAAGTACTTGTTTTTTTTTTTATTAACATAAAACGCGAACATTAACATTACGGTGCAAGAGGTGAATTAAGGAACACATTTTGCCACCAGAAAAAAAAAATTGTTTGAGACAAAAATAAATGATATTCAGGGTTTTTTATTATTATTATTATTATTAAAATAGATACATTTTTCATTTTAAAACTCATATAGAAACTCAAATTTTACTAGAAAGTCACAATATTTTAAAAATTATTATTATTATTTCTCAAAGTAAAATATTTGTTCATAAAAATTTTCTTTATTCTCTGTTTAAACTTCAATAGAAATTTTAGGAAAACATTACTGTGAATTTTAAATCACAAGGAACAATTTAGATAGAAGTATTAAGAACGGGGAAAAATTAGTTATTTTTATAAAAGTTAAAAGTTCACGGGGTTAAGTGAAAAATGTACAATTATTTTTCATTAACATTTTGCTAAAGATAAGAATATATATTAAAAATTATTTTAACTAAGATTCTGTGAAGATCGAAGAAAAAATTAGAGATTATTTTAATATTGCTGAGTCTTAACCTCTTATATGTTTAGCTACATCTAAAATGTTTTTGTTGCTCCATTCCAGTCAGTTTTTCAAGACTCGGTATTCTAGATCTGTTAAAGCACCATCACTTATTTATTTATTTAACTTAGAAATTTAAAATTATTGATGTTGCCTTTTTGCCTCAACTGACTGGTAGACTCAGCAGATTCATTTTAATCGTAATCGATGCTGTAAAAATGACGTCATTGTCTAAGCAGATAAGCACGTCTAACTGACTGTCTAATATTCTAAACTGATACTAGGAAAAGGCCTGAAAGAATTTTTTTTTTTTCAATTTTCTTAAAATTTCAAAGAAAGAATGGCTTTTTATTAGAGGGTGGTAAAAATCTATCCAACGCCACGCAAACAATTTTGAAATTCCATTCTATCAATCTTTTGCCATTACTTAACATTTTAAAATTGAAGTATTGATAAAAGATTAATTACTATTATAAAATGTTTTTCTGTTACAATATAACATTTTCGTTCCTTTCAGCTGTCGTCTTAAAATATTTTTTTAAATATGCAATTGAATGTTTTTTTAAATTTTAATGTTTAATTATTTTAGTTAATTTTTTCTCTATTTATTTCGTACCTTCACTCTGAATTGGAGCCAACGAATATTCTAGTTTGCATTTCGATACGTTTCTTATTTCTACTTAAATTGGAATTCTACTATCAATTTCGAATACTTTAATCTCTTTTAATTACATATCTGAAATATTTAATCTGCTACCTGTTTCATAAAACATGAAAATATATGAATAAATTATATAAGTGTAAATTTACATATCTCAAGATATCTAATTTTTACAGTTTGCAAAATTCGAAACCAATGTTAAGAATACACATTTTTTAAAAAAAATATTCAACGTTTTGCATATTTAAATATAGAAATAATATTTATTTGTATATTTTTTGTATATTTAAATGAATAAATTCACAAAACTATATGCAAAGAAGATTTTACATTTTTGTAGAAGCACAAACGATAAAGTCATGAGCTATATGAAAGTATATTAAGCCTAAAAACTTTTAATTTAAAATTTCAGTGTAATGCCAGAAAATGGGCACGAGGTTGAATTAAACTGTAATTTTATATTGTTGAAGGTATATTCCTGACACATAGAATATTTTACAAGGAATAAATTGATTTGTATAGTAAGTATTTTACGCTAGAGAGAACATTTCACAAGTACGTATTTACATGATGAAAAAAGCATTCGCTGACTGTTGCCACAAGCCTCTTCTAAATAGAAGTAGTTGGCTGCAACAACGCTACTAATTCGACAAGATTCAACACTTTTTTAATGAAATTATTGAGACGTAGATGACTATTAGATACCATCATTAAAAACTCACATTATTTTAAAGTACTAATTCACAAAAACAACAAACACAAAATAATTTAAACTTCCAGTTTGTTGTAAGACACTGAAGAATTTTAGGGCTTTGCCTTAAAATACTCTTCTGAAGAATTCTTTAATATCTTTCACTTAAATGGAAAAAAACGGAGAGCTGGCAAATAAAAGAAAGAACATCAAACCGCATCCAATCTTGGTGGACTTTGATAGAAGATTCTAATAATAATCGTTTCAATCTCTTATATAGAATGTCCCGAGTGGTCCAGGGGAAATCAATAACTTTCACAATGAATACTTTTGTCCAGAGCAGTCATCAAATACCTTCGTATCTTTTGTCAGAATTGTCCAATACCAGTTCAAACCAGTTTACACTAGTTCAGGACTTTCTTGATAGAAATTGCCAGGTTTCCATTTAAGTACGCTTTTGATATCTTATTAAAGATTGGATTCAACCAGAGTTTTCATCGAATTGAAAAAGATTGAACCAGTAGCAAACGTAAGAATAAAAAAAAAAAAACTGGTCATGTGATGAGAAACGACCAATCTTAATTTTTGTGTATAATTGATAAAAAAAAACTAATACAAAAAGGTTACATACTGCACATTCCGGTTCTGTGTATAATATTTTAATTAACAACTGCTTTGCTTAAGAGTTTTTGGACTGAATCAAAACACGGTGGTAATTAACAATTTTGTAAAATTTTTTAATCATTTTCATCAACAATAATTACTTTATAAAATTATTATATTTTCAACTATTTAAATAGAATTTAAAATTCCAAGAAAAGAAGCGCTCAGCATCAATTTATAATCGTGTTGTGTAGCAAAAAAAATTTTTTTAACCATTTTTCGAATAATTTGGAAAAATTAAACGAAAATGTTTTTTTTCACCATTTAAAATAGCCTCAGGTATTGTAAAAAATTCGTTTTAAATAATTGCTATAGTTTGTGCATTATAATGGATCTCATATATATACATATATAGCATGCATAAACATATATTAATGGTTATTTCTTTAACCATCTGAGTGATTAAAACGATATAATCAGATTTTCCATCAATGTATAAATACGCCTTACATTTGAGGTAAGAATATGGGGATATAACTCCATTTTGCATCTTTGTACTAAGTAGTTCCTGAAAATTGTAAAATAGTTCCTTGATAATCGCTGCTTTTAAAATAACTACATGAAATTATAAATTTTTAGATTTGAGTCGAATAACAAATTTTAGTCTTAGTGTATTTAAATGAATTATTAAACATTATACAAATAAAAAGATAAGATTTTGTCAAGCAAATTTGAAATGTAATTGAATAAATTGCATTATTATAAGAGTTCTAATATTTATTGGATGAAGTTTATTGTAAACGTTATTGTATTTGATTGAAGGAAAATTATTGAAAATTATTTGACTATGTCAAAAAATAAAAATTACTCTAACGAATATTTTTTATAATATTTAGATATTTAATCATATATGTGTATGATGTAAATATAAAATTGTGAGATATAATATAACGTACAGATTATACGTAATGAGAAATACAATATTCTTTGAAACGACTAATAAAAATATCAAAACGGTTCCCAATTTTCATACTCATTCTAATTTTTCCATCTTTGTGTTTAGTCAACATTGTTTCAATTAAAATAATTTCACATAGATTAAAAAATCTCATGAATTCCAAAGAATATATTCTAGTGAGCTTCTAAATTGTTATCGTGGTGCTATTGATTAAGCCTTACGATTTAATTTTTATTCATCGTTTGCTATTTGTTTGTGATGTGTGTGTGTGTTCATTTCCTTTTGAAATAAATCAATTGGCTTACACATATATGTATAACCAAATTGCGAGGGAAATATATAAAAGGAGTAGATTCTACCATGGATTTACAAAAGTTGATGTTCTGTTTTGTGATTTCTTCTGAAATTTATTTATCCCAGGTTTAACAATACAATCCAAATATTTGTAACCCAGACGGTGGGAGGGGGAAGGGATTTATCAAAAATGTGTGCTAATGAGCTTCACTACATCAAATAACTATACGATTCATTATAGTAATCAAACGGCCTGTTGAAGGTTTTAAAAGAGCATAAATAGTTGTATAATTAAATACTATGGTTAAATTAATATTTTTTTCATGATTTGAAAAAAATTTAATTTGTAAATGAACTTTTTTGCGTAAAGTCTTAATATACAATAAAAAATTCTCGAAATTTATATTGTATTAAGACTTTTTATACAATTATTTTACAAAGAAATATTTAAGTGACTGTCATAATAAAATGTTCTGAATGGAAAATCTAAATATGATGGATTATGGTTAGATACTTTTTAAAGCATTATAAAAAATAAAAAAAAAAATGCACATTTTACGTAACGAAATTTCAACCTACTTTTCCTATAAAAAGGGGGGGGGGTGTATTAAATGTGTTATGAATTGTATACACACACGTCTTTAAATCTATTGTGTGTCTGATTCTTTCTTTTTATATAGACACAACTTTTTAAAAACATTTTTAGTTGTCTCAATGGAAAAAAAATGCATTTTTAAACTTCTCAATTCTGCAGGTATATTGATTGAGTGAAGAATACTTTCTAACAAAAAACATGCATAAAATCGAGTCTATTTGTTAGAGCGCTTTTGAAAGCAAACAATAGCTGCAGAGCGCTTTGAATGTTTTATTCTTTAATAAATATTCTACCCGCTAAAAAGCTATTTATTTAAAGGAATCTTTAGAACCCACCGCAGATATCGGAGACTAATTAAAATAAAGGGATTAAGTTTTTGTTTTGTAAGCTATGTTTAATTTTCTTGCTTTATCCCGTTTTAATGAGCACCCGTATGAATAAAAAATTAAAAAAGGAGAAATTCTAAACACAAGAATTACTTCCACAAATGCAAAATTAAGAATGATTCGTTTTAAATCAACAAGAATACTTCATTTGCAATTAAGATTTAAAAGTATGCTGTTGCTTAAAGTAAGTTTTTAATTGTTATTTAATACAAAAAGAAAACTTGCATGTAATATTCATCCCTATTTAAATCAACTCGATGTTGGTAGTGAAATGCATAGAATCAATATTAATTTCAAATGACAAGTAGAAAAAATAATTTATAATCATAATGAGCAATATTTGAAGCGTTTTTAAAGCAGTTGTATAATTGTAGATTAATTAACTGTTTTCCTTCTAATAAGGTCAAAGCCAACCCCAAAGGAATATACTAAGATGTTTGTATTATATATAATTAAGGTTTTAAATTTTGGATTATTTTTTAATTATAAGAAAAAAATTGACAAAGCCTTTATAAAATAAAGATATATTTCAAAATAAAATAAAGGATTCATCATGTAATACATTTATCATTTTTCAATACTTTCATAATCCTTTCATTAAGGCACAAATATTACCTCTGATTCTTCATTGTGATTTTTCTTTCGAGATTTCGTTATTGAACACAACTTGATCATATTTGCATTTTATTATTCTGTTATTACATTATATTCAAACACAAATGTATTCATTTCTTATTTTAATATTTATGTATTATACCATCGTTCTATCTGGCAATTGAGATAAATGCCAAATACTGTGATATGCAGCTAATAGTGGAAAACTGTACCTACGCATGTGCAAACACAGTGTTCTAGTTTCATCATATAATGACAGTAATTGGCGACGTCTTTTCATTTGGCGGAATAGGTCGATGATACAATACATAAGTACCCTTATTTTATGAGATAAAATTTTTAATAGAAATTCCCTTTAAATAAAATTATAAGCATATAATATGAGGACTGACCTTAATTTGTAAAATTTATGCAGTTTTACAGTTCTTAGAAAGGCTTAACAATTCTTATATAACTCATAGAAGTTCTTACAAATGGAACAAGAACTGCAGAAATTGCTTCGGAAAATAACTAAATTGTTTCATAGACCATCTGCTCGAGAAGTAAAAAAAAAAAAAAAATTAAGACATGGGAGTTGGAGCTAATCCATGAAGAAAACTAAATATCATCTCTATTTAATTCCTCGTGCCCCTAGTTAAATCTGTTCACACGACAGCATAAAAAAATGTATTTCTTGTTTAAAGAATTCGATTCCTATTAAGAATTTTTCGATTGAGATTTTTCATGGTTGTATTAATTTGTGTCAGTTAAATGTCATTTACTATTATTCAAAAATTTTCTTTTTAGCTTAAACAACCAGTAGATTGTGATTCCATTTACTGCATATAAAACGATACCACTTTAACAATTGTTTTAAAATAAAAATGATCTTAAACTTAGACTCCCACTTTCTTTCATTTTTCTGCATACTGAAAGTTTTTTGACAATGCATTGCTAAAAAAAACTATTGCACTAATACGTGCTAAAAGTTAGAAAAAATCACCTATTTACACTTCATACCATGTGACTAATTCTTATCAAAACAAGAATTATTTTTCTTCCAAGTATAGTAGCCACTGTTTATTCCATGGTCGTCTTTTACTTTTACTCATATAATAACTCAATCGATCGACAAGATCTCCAGATGAATAATATCACCAAAATATACAAAAATTAATTACATATTAAGATCAAAAAGCGCCTCAATTACGCATTACAATTTTATTCTCGAAATGAAAAATATATACTTAGAATAATTACAAAAGTTGCCAACTTAAGGTATCCGACTATGTTTGGAACCGTGATTTTAAAAAGAGCATAAATTGATAATTTTCATGATATTTAATATCACCTAGATTAGAATACATGTGTGAAATTGTTTTAAGGACATTTTGACAAACCAAATTATTTAAATACAATATTTTGGCAAAAAATTTACTTGGAATAATCTTTTTTCAAAATGCTCTCCTTTTCTGAAAAATGCTTCTATTATAATAATATTTTTCCTGTATATAGCTCAGACCTCTCTACAGAGGCTCAACTAGAATGTTTGAAATATATAACTTAGAAGTGGATTTATCCATGTTTTACGACAACAGAGGGGAGCAATTTTAAGGAAAAAACGCCAATAATTATATTTCAATTGGTGGTAACTCTGAAAATAAGGTGAATTTTTCAAAATTTCTAGTTGAGCCTCTGTAAATATGTCTGAGCTATATACAGGCAAAATGTTATTATAATAGAAGCATTTTTCAAAAAAGGAGAGCATTTTGAAAAAAGATTGTTCTAAGTAAATTTTTTGCCAAAATATTGTATTTAAATAATTTTTTTTTATCAAAATGTCCTTAAAACAATTTTATGCATGTATTTTAATCTCAGTGACACTAAATTTAATGAAAATTATCCATTTATGCGCTTTTTTAAAATCACGGTTCCGAACGTAGTCGGATACCTTAAGCAATATAATTTTAAATACAAACGATTTTATAACAGCAACTAAATTAAATAATCAGATAAATTACGAGTTCCATGAATTATTGAATTAAAGCAGACGATACTAATATGGAAAAGAATTTTCAAAATAAACAATATATGTAACTACTATATAATTTAAATAGCCAATTAAAAATTGATTCAAAGTAAAGAAAAGAAATTTAAATAGACAGAACAATAAATAATGATACAGTCTATAAATTCTTCTCCCGAAGTAAATCAATTTTTTTTAGATTTTGAGGTTTGCCGCAATGAATAATAAATAATTCATTTTATCAACTCAAAATAAAAGTGCGAAAAACCATTCGTACTCGACAACCTCACTTTCTCATTAATATATATAACTTTTAACGCTTTTTTTTCATCTTTTTTTTTTCCTTTTGGTGTTTAATGATATTCTGAGTAACTTAGTTTTATCGCCTCTGAAATGATAAATGAGTCCTCGAGGACGCTTAACCAAAATTGCAGTAAATTGAATTCGTTATGGTTACGCAACCCCAGCTTAGTAAATGCTAAGTAAAGCGATATTCTATTGAAATCCATTCGCGATCTGTGATTGGTTATTTATTGAGCTTTTGCGTATTGCGTGTGCAGAGTGAAAGAAGTTTTATTTTTCCCTCTTAATTTTTTTAGTAAAAAAGTTGCATGCTAACAATATTAAACGTTACATAATTTGTTTAACAAAATTGAAAAATTATGTTTTTAAAAAAGACCGTAGTCACTATGTAGGAGAAAAGTGACGCACTCATCGCTTGATATCCAGAACTATTAGACTTGCAGACATGAAATTTGGTGGGCATGTTCATTTTGTTGAGTTGAAATCTGCTAAGAAAGGGTTTTGTAGAAATCGAGCCTCTGTGAGTGGGGTGTGGTACAAAGGTGTTAGAGATTAAAAAAATTCCCGTTTTTGAACTTTTTGATCTACAGACTAGAAATTTGGCAAGCATGTTTTAGTTTAGTAGAAATGCGTGGAGAATGAGTTTTGAAGAAATTGACTCCCAAGGGGGATAGTAGGGGCTATAAGGACGTTATTGGTAAAAAAAAGATCCCGATTCGAAACTATTAGATTTACTGACCATAAATTTGGCAAGCATCTTTATGTTATATAACACAGAAATTTTAAAAGTAGTTTTTGTGGTAATCGACTCCGTGCGGGCATGGGGGCAAAAAAGATCAGTATCATTCCGCTTTAGAAGTTCTTTTTAAAGCAAGAGAGAGAGAGGTAACTTCAATAAGAATTTTTTGCTCACACAGTCAAAAGCTTAACTTCACTCAATAATATAAAAACAATATACAGTCATAAAATATCATAAAATACCCAGCGAAGTAGGCGGGTAATGTGGCTAGTTTGTAATATTTGTGGAAACGCCCAAAAAACTGCCAAAACAAAAGTCAAGTAATTACATTCTGGTAATATTTTCTTATACCATTGAATCTCGGGTAAGGAAGGGAAATGTGAAACAGTCTATATTGCAGATAGTGTCTCATTGCAACAAAACAAAAACTACACACGCACTCCAAAAAATAATATTCAAAAACAACACCATTTCTCTACAATACAGTTTCAAAAAACGTTTTATTTGTTTCCCAGCGCAGTTCCTTCTTTCATATAAGCATAAATCTCTAAAATAACTCTAAAATAAATAATCCTTAACTTCAAAAAATATTTTGTGGCGAAAAACGTCTGAAATCGCCCATAAAAACAGACCCCCCGTTTTTGATCGTTTAATGTTTGATGAATATGCCGTTAGAATACCCTTCCCGCGTTTCACAAATGCTCTTTCTATCTCGCCAAACACAATCGTAATATCACGTGCGCTGTATGAGATATATTGAGGCTTGTGCTTGGTCCGGTCATAAATTTCCGATAAATACAGTGAGCTGGTTATTTATTGAGCACTCTCTGTTTCCGTAGGGATTTTTTTTTTCTCCAGCTTTTTCTTATGGAGAGAAAATGGAGACTGGAATCTTTCACCGTGAAAGAAAATTGTCGCTTGTAAGGAGGATAAGATATCTGACGTTATAGAATACCTCAAACATATCGTGTGTGTGTAAATTTGAGTTGGCTTTTGGTACTGAATGAAGACCGTTTTCTTTTTGGTTTATTTGAAAGAAAATTGATGAATGCAATTTGTATTCAAGAGCCATGTCGTATGTTATGAAGTCTTCCTGAAAAGTTGATAACACTTTATGGTACTGAAAGTTTGGCCTTTCCATGATGGGATCTTTTAAAGGAGGTAAAAATTGGCTGCTGTATAAGAGGGATCTTTAAGAGATCGATGTTTATCGCTGCAAGATTTGGTATTGTAATACAGGTAGAAGTTTTCTTCAGATGATTACCTTCCTTATGTTCAGGACAGGGGTGTAGCTACCGCCGTATCAATGATACGGGGCCCCAAAGCTACAGGGGCCCCAACGAGTGTAACTACAGTACCACTGACAGGGCTTTTTTTCTAAAAAAGGGCCCCGAAGGAGTTTTGATACAAGACCCAATCAGAACTAGCTAAACCAGGCGTCCAGGACCAGGGACGTAATAAGGCATGGGCCGACTGGGCCCGGGCCTCGTTTCGTTCTTGACTCAGCCTCAATAAAATCATGATCCGAATAAATTTAACCTTCAAATGTTATTCCCGGTCATACTCTTCAAAAAATTAGGAATTTTGAACTATATGCCAACTGGCAGCATTGGCAAGACTACATTATTATGTTATGTCCATGTCTAGGCCCAGGCTTACCACTATACACTATTATTACTCATTTACTCGCTAGGTAGCAGTCGGTCGAATCGATTTGTGAGTTGCTCAAATTTATTTGTTACGGGTCACCCTTTGTACAAGTATTTAACAACGTATGGTAAATACTGTCTGCTTTTTAAAGGGTCGCCGCAGGTGAGGCCCAAGGAGGTTTTAAAACATTTTGATGACCTGGGCCCCGATGTAAAAGTAGGCCCTACCTGTGATCTTTAAAAGTGGACAGTATATAGCATGCATTGGTAAATACTCAAACAAACGGTAATTTGAAACAAATAAATGTGCACGACTCACAATCTCACAAACCGACTCTGACTATGGCTGCATTTCAAATAGATTAGTGTAATTATTTCTTACGGTATTAGACCTAGGCCTAGATATAGACAATGATCATCACATAATAATACAATCTTGCCACTTTTGATAATTAACATGCAGTTTGAAATTCCCTGTTTTTCGGAGAATATATGTACGGGAATAATATATAACCATTAAAATTATCCGGTCATGATCTTATTAAGACCGAGTCGAGAACGGAACAAGGCAACCAGCAAAGGCGAGGCCTTGGTCCTGGACCCAGTTGGCCCACGCCTTAAGACGTCTTTGGTGGGGCCTACTTTTATATAAGGGCTCAGGCCCTCAATAATGCTGAAGACGTCACTATTCAGTACTGTCCCTTCCTTTTTCTCATTGGGAGTGCTTCTTTTATAAAAAGGTAGCGTTCTTTTAGGATGCCATATCAATCTTTCAATATTTCCGACCCTTACTCTTGTTATTTCATCCTTTCTTCTTTTTTTTTTACTTTGAGGATTGTTGTTAAAATCCCAGATACATACTATTATTTTTTGTAAATTTATGACGGCGTAGTAGGGTTAGAACAGGGCCTTGCAACAAATAAAGCAACGGACCAACAGGTAGAAGCTGATTACTAAGAGAAATAGAATTTTAAAAATATTATATCTGATTTGATTTTAATTTGAATTTCACTGTAAAACAACACGTGGATATTTGGCGATGGACCTCTTAATTTTGAGCTTCGGTCTATTGACGAGGACGATACCTGAGCTAGAAGGGTGCCAACCTCCACACAACGACAACGGGACGAATTTATTTATACCATGACAGATTTAACGTACATCAGCCCCTCTACACTGAAAGTCTTCTATGACACTAGCGGTTGAACCTGTGACACACCGGCCACGAGTTCATGACCATAACCACTACGCTTCCGTGGCCATAAAAACGAAAAGTAATTCATGGCTTGCGAATACAATATACACTCACTTCCAAAAGTTAAGCACGAAGATGCAAAATGCAAATAAATCAACAAATACTGCTTTGATTCACACAAAATTTGGCAGTAAAGTAGCATATATATTTATACATAAAACAAAATCAATAATTATATACAGAAATGAAAACAATATTAAATTTTTGTAAGTTATCAGATAATGTCATACTGGAGACTTAAATAGAATTATGCATAAAGTGAAAATAAACAGCATAAAATGAAAAAAGGACATTAATAGGGTATGTGATCCCCCCCTCATCTGTATGCAAAGTTTACACTTTCTGACCATGCTTTCAATTAGGTGGTCAACCACCGCAGAATTAAGAAATCTCCATTCTTCTTGTAGAGCAGTTTCCAGCTCAATAAGAGTGGCTGGAGGTGGGAAACGTGAAAATACAACACGGCCGAGAGCATCCCAAAGATTTTCAAGCGGATTAAGGTCGGGCTAATATGCTGGCCACGCCATACTCGCAATCCCTTCACTCTCCAGGTAGACATCGACGATGTCAGCTCTATGGGGACGTGCATTATTGTCCATTAAAACAAAAGTAGGGTCAACTGCTGCAGCGTACAATCTCACAATGGGTTCTAGGACTTCATCTCGATAACGGACAGCCGTCACAGAACCTTGTTTAAAGACGTGCAGGTCGGTGCGGTATCCTAATGAAATCCCTGCCCACACCATAATGCTTTCGCCTCGGAATGCGTGATGTTCAGTGATATTTTGGGGCTGATTGTGTGTTCCTTGTTTACGCCATATCCTTATACGCTTGTCATCTGGCTCCAGATCAAATCTTGACTCATCAGTAAACATGACATTGCCCCAGTCAGACACAGTCCAATTGCCATGTTCCCGACACCATTCTAATCATGCCCCTCTGGATTGGACGGATAGAGGAACACAAACTTGAGGTACCCGGGCATACAGTCCATTCATATGTAATCTTCGGCGTACAGTAGCTGCAGATATAGCCTTATCAATCGACGCTGTAACCATAGATGTCACAAGTGTGGAGGTCGCTCTGTGATTCCACTTGGCTACAATAGCAATATATCGATCTTCCGCGGGGGTTGTAACCCTTGGGCGACCATTTACGGGCCTTCGAACAACTGTCTGTGTGGTTTGGAATTTTTTCCATCAACGTGAAATTACAGAATGATGAACGCCGAAGAAAAGAGCAACATCTGTGATCGGCTGTCCTTTTTCAATGCGCCCCACAGCACGCCAGCGCTCAAAATCTTCCATTCATTTTCTGGAAGTCATAGAAACACGTATGTCTTGGAAACAAATTGTACGAAAGTTTTAAACACCTATCAGCACTTACAATCAACTTCTGTAACCCTTCATAAAGCTGGCTTCTTATAAGACTGCACTTTTTGCACATTTCTTGACATGAAAGCACGATTGGCTGTTACTTAACATATTTGCATACCTCCATCTACCTCTGCAGCGAATTGCATCCTCTTCAATTCTGATTGGCTTCCGAAAATTAGCATTTTCCTCTCCGTGCTTAACTTTTGGAAGTGAGTGTATAAATGAGACATATATAAAGTTTATGCTTAAGCAAAAAAAATCTTATATTGTTACTAAAAAACGGAAAAAGAAAAGGAATAGGAGAAATATTCTTAAAGAACGGGATTTTTAATGGGAGTTAATTCTCAAATGCGCTTTATCCGAAGAAGATATTTGAATTCTCTCCAATTTTTTTATTGCTTCATTTAAAAGGATTTCCTCCCCATTTCAATCGGTTCTATTTTTCCAACAAGTCTCTGGTGATTTCTTGAAATTTTTCACACAAATATGTTGAGAATTGAGCTTAAGTAAATCTTCTAGTCTTAATATATAAGGCTATTCTCGGGTGCAATCAAAAGGAGATAGCAGAATACAATAGAATCTAACTTTGAGATTTATGTCATATACAGTAACTTTAATTATACATGTCATCTTATGCTATGTGATGGGACTTAACACATTCAGTTATATGATTCTTAAAAAGGCATAATCTTAAGCATTCTTTCAAAAGTAAAGTAAAAACTATCGTAATGCTTTTTAACTAACTAAATGATTTCAATAGACTCTTTTTGGAGGGTTAAAACAAAAGTTTCAGTTTAAAGAGAACAAAATAACGTAAAGGTGAAAATAAGATATGAAATATACATCAGATCTGATTTTAAGATCTATTTCTTGATCAAAGATTGAAATTCATCCTCAACTATAAAATTTAATGAATCATTTAATTTTTTTTCATATTATACGAATATAAGAATGTCTTTCATATTGTTACAAAATAGAAAGATAATACGTTTTTATAAAAAAATAAATTAATTCACATAAGAAACCCTCACATTTTAAATTAGGCTTAATTAACAGGCATTTTCAATTAATAATTCAAAAATAAAATTAAATCCTTTTTTATTTTTATAGAAGCTGGAATAAAACTCTCTTGAAAACTGTGCCAATACAAATGAAAAAAAAATCTATAAAACGTAAAATTTACTTCTTTTTTCACGAATACACAAAATTTCAATTCGTCCATGCAAATTAAGATGAAATATTCTTACACGTTTGAATTCTTATTACTCGTAGATGCCAAAAAAACTTCTTTTATTAATTTAATAATATTATTTAATATAGGAACAAGATCGAATGTAAATTTCATCAAAAGAAGATTGAAATGAAAACGATCGAATTCGAAAAATGCACTACTAACTTAATTTATAAACAATCCCATTTATCAAAAACACTTATTGAAAATAACTTCAGGATTCCAATGAAAAAAATTTGTGTCAAAAGACGAACTGGGAAAGTTTTATTTGATTGAATTAATGAAAAAAGCAGATCAATTTGATCGAACCATTTTTTAAAATTGAATTTTGTCTGCCTGTTTCAGATTCAGGAATAAATGCAACTCATCACATCTCTCAAAGTACTATTTTCTTTTTATTGTTCTTTAACAAAAACTCAAATGATATTCTCGTGAGAAAAAAAATTCTACTTTTTGCTTTGAGCTATACTTTAACCAGCTAAAGACAATATCAAAGGTTTCGCATTTCTTGAATACGCATTTTATTTTGTCTTCCAAATCACAATTCCTTTTATTCCGTTGTGCGTAAGCTTTTTTGAATATTTGTTTTTAAAGAATGAAATTTCTTGCAGATACATTACAAAATATTTTTCTCTAAAAATTAGGCGTTTTAAAATATTTTATATCGATATAAGATCGTTGCTGACTTATCATTCTTAAAACATTGATTTCATAAACCTGGATTCATTGATTACTTTCTTTTTTGGTTTTCTTAAGGTATTATAAAATGAACATTTAATTACAATAGCAAACAAATTTTCGATTTGAATTTCCATTATAAATATTTTATAACTGAAGTTTGTTTATTAAATTGATTACTTTAGTTTTAAAGGAACTTCTTTCTATTACGCAATTCGTTATCTGTGATCTCTGAATAACCATTTTAACCATTGAGAAAATTATCGAAACTTGAGAAAGAATAGTTTTTTTTTTATAAAGTACATGCTATGCAATCTGCCAGCATTTTAACTTTTTTTCTGTAAAATTCTAATTCCTACTGTTGTCAATTGTTTTTTTTAGTATATCTAGATTTACGAAAATGTTTTGAAGTAATCTATTTTCCTGTTTCATATATCTTTCAAACGAATTCGGAAAGTTATTTTTAAATGTCTGTGTTACAAAATAAGTAATATTTATTTTTGTATGGACTACGTGAGTATTTTAATAGTATTTTTTATTGTAATTTGAGGAGAGAGGGAAGAATTTCACTTAAACTTGACAATAACAACTTGCATATACACTTGACAATAAAAACTTCATGTGCATTTTTGTATACATTACACGCGTATTTCAATAGCATTTTCAATTGAGATTTATGATTGAAATTTTGAAAAGAAAATTATTTAAACTTGATAATATCCTAAGGAAAATTGGACACAGATTTTATATATTTCATGTAAAATGTATCTAAGAAAACTCGTAAAACATAACTATATCTGAAAACACCTCTTTAAACATTAAAAAAAAACTTATATGAAATAACTTACGTAAAAAAGCAAAGTTTGAATTAATATAAATTTATTTCAGTTTTAATTTAAAATTTTATTTTAAAATCTGAATATTTACTTTTCTATCTAAAAACGTTTAATTTAAATTTTTTTACAAAAAACATTGTTTGTGCTTAAATTTTAATTCTCCATATTAATAAAAGTAATTTTAGTGAATTTCAATTATTTTGTTTGACACATTGATGTAAAAGGTCTCCATACTTTCAAATAAAAATAACGAGATATACTCTTACTATTTACTGACTCTTTTGTTTCTTTTAAGAGCATAATATCCTTATGAAAGTCAACATGCCTATTTTCCAGGATTATACACATTAATTTACATACATTTCTAACTCTGTAAAGTTAGGTATGATAAAAAAAAGTCTATGATTTTACTCCCCCAGTTTAATTTAGATAAACGTAAGAAATGGTTCATCGGTTTTATATTTTCTTTTACCAATATCATCTCAGCAGCATTACTGAACTGACTTGCAAACCTTTATTGATTTCCCATTATTACTCGCATCTGAAGCTGTGGTTACAGTTTTAACTGTCATTTTCAGGCTCCGAAAAATACTCCCCCCTTCCCCACCCCCATTTCCCAATGTTTTTCCCAAGCTATGTGAGATAAGAAAGGGTGCATTTTTTATGAGTTCCCTACTTTAAATATTCATAGTTTAAAACTGGGTCGGGGGAAAAGAAGTTTTCTAAAAATTCCCTTTTTATTCCCTCAACCTAGAAAAGTTTCTCTATCTTTTTTTTTTCTAGAGGTAAATTTCGAACCTAAAAACAATTCACACTATCCACGTTTTTCTGACCTAAAAAAGGAGTTTGATGGAGAAAGAGAGAGAAAAAATGTGAGAGAAAAATATTCAGTTTTATGTAGCTTACGGAAAGTTTGCTTCTGGAGCAGCTTTTAAAAATGGTCGGCCCATCTCCAGGAAATTTAAATGCACGAAACGTTATTACTATACGCCGAGAATTCTCGTGTAGCTTCAGAGAGCTCTTATGAGCCAATAAAGGGAACAAAAAATAATACTAGATCCATGGAACCACATATTTTCCTTCAGATGTAGCTTGTACTTCCAAAACTATTCAATGGATTTCTACTTTTGCAGGTGCTATGGATATCTGTGAAAAAAGTACATGTTGTATCATAAGAATCTTTTCAGATCGGCCTAATATCTTGAGAATCAGGAATCTGAGGCCTCTTTTTCTTAAAGCTTAATATGGAATAATTTAAACTGCTGTGCACGGTTTAGAATTGCGCCTAGAAATCTCATTTGGCATGGTATAGAAGTTAAAGACAAAGAAACATCAATGCAAGTGTTTTCCTGTTCTCCAGATTATAGTTGAGATACTATTACAGTACCGATACTGATTAAAAGGTTCTAGAGGGACTTATTTTTGACATTTTGAAATAAGTAATTGATTTTTTTAAGGTATCCAAACACGTTGAAAATGACCAAATTAGGTCAAGATAGATATTTGTGTTTTAATATTTTATTGAACAGAGCTATCTTTTGGCTTTACAAAACATACTTTGTTTTCTTTCTACGCTACATAGAGGCTAAGTTACAATCAATTTTATAAAGTTAGAAAAACCGGAAGAGTGGGTCTTTGGTCTACCAGAAGTGGGCATTTAAATTGCTCAAAATCTATCATGGCGAGTCTGATAACTCAAAATGTTGCAAATGTATTTCTATAAAACTTTTTGAACCTGATATTTATTTTATTTTTTAGAGAATGTATTAAAATATTTCATATTGTATTAATACTTTTTGAGTTATGGCTTGCTATTTAAATAATGATCTCATAAAGAATGTCACATTTCTTATAATGTTTACTCATCAGGTCTAAAACTTTCAAATTTTAATAAAATATTTAAATTTTAGTACATTTTCTAGATAAATGCATCTAATTTGCTTTAAAAACACTTTTACTAATATAAGTTTATTATTTTTTTCTCTAATCGCCTTGAAGTTTTCCAAAAATATTACGAAACTTTCACTTATATTTGAAATTTTTGTAAACTTTTGGTAATTTATTTTAAATATTGTTAGCTATTTAATAATATTTATTGGTATTAGTCCTAAAAAGCATTTATAATGTTTAAATATGCTATTTTGTTAAAAAGTACTCCGAATGTGATCGGATACCTTAAATGAAAAGGCTAGAGAAATATCCAAAACTACATGCACCACAAAGAATCGTCTTTCGCCTGGAAGACAGTACCATAGAACACTCAAATCTGTTTTAGTCTGGGGTATAAGCCACTTGACAGTTCAGAAATACAAGAAGAAAAGGATAGAGTAAGGACAACAATGATAAACGTTCCATGAATAATTTTAAATTCAATATGAAAAAATGACTCTATAATTAAAGTCTACTTTAAACATTTGGGGAGGGGGAAGGTGCAGCTAATGAGCAGAATTTTTGAAGGATTGCATTGAAAATAAATCATTTATCGCTTAAATAAAGATAATTTACTGCAGCAGATTTATTGAAAAATTTTAATATTTCACATACGGATATGTATGTAAACGTATACGTATGCATATAAATATAAACATTACCCACCCACTTCGCTGGGTATTTAGCGATGTTGTTTGATAATGCATTGTTCTTAAGTTGTCGACATCTAACGTTAAATTTCGAATGTTTTCGAAACCATTCTTATAGCCCTCGCTTCTTGATTTAAAATGGATAGGACTTAAGTTTCTTAAGTGGAAGCATATTTATGTTCCAAGTCTTTGCAGCCCCTTGGGAGTCGCAAAACCTGTCTTGAGCGAATCTCTCCTCGACAAAACAAACATGTCTGCCATATTTCAAGTCTATAGGTATAATAGTTAAAAAAGGGGAAATTTTGTCTATAATGCCCCCACAACCCCCTTAGGAGTCCAATTTCACAAAACTGTTTTTAGCAGATCTCTACTTAACAAAATAAAACATGCTTGCCAAATTTCAAGTCTGTAGGTCTAATAGTTCTAGAAATTACGTGATGAGTCAGTGAAGGAATCGTTTTTCTCCTGTGTTCATAGATAGATTGCATTTATACATGCTAATGTGTATATAAATATGTATACATTTATACACGTACGTATAAATTTTCATTAAAAGCTCCTTAATAATGATGGAATGATATTATAGCGAATTCTTATTACAATTTAAGATGGAATCCTCTGCCTCAGAAAAAAGAAGATTGAGGCATATCACAGAAAATGTTGATTGGAAGGATAAACTTTCTTCCTGGAGGCAGTCTGTTAAATAGATTCTACCAATGTACCAGTGATGAAACGCTAATGAAAGGCTTAGTCATGATCGGAATGTCTTCATTAAATGTACCTATCTCTACTACATCAAAAGCATTCCAACAATGTAAGGGCAGTCAGTAACCGCCATAATATTACCTAAAAACGTACCAATCAATGGGAAAGCTTATTGAAAGGAAAAGAGATGGTTTGAGTAACTTCTGAGGGATAAAAGTTTGTGGAAATCATAACTTTAGGTTAAGACCCTAATAGTTTGTATTCTCTTTTCTCAGGGAAATATGTAGTACAAATGTAAATAACAGCAAAAATAATTGTCCAGTGAAATATACTCAATATTGTAGAAGAGAGATATACAAAGTATGCATACTTCTGAAAATTTGTAAAGTCACATTTTCATAATATAAATGGCATGTCTATAATTTCAGCAATATTTACTAAAAATATATGTGATTCTTATTTTTATTAATTTATTTATGTACTATTAGCCGTTTCTTACCCACTTTGCTGGGTCTTTTAGTATGTGTGTGGTGGGGGGAGGAAGGAATGGTATTAAATTAGCTTCAAATAAAAAATCAAAATGTTTTAAATTATCAATACTTTTCGACTGTAAGAGAAGGCGACGCCAATCAAACAAACAAATTTATATGGGTTTTAATATCGAATAAGAGAATTCGTACGCGATGACGTCATGTTGCTATAAGGTTCCTGAGTTTTCACTTTTAAGCCGACCATAAACGAGTAGAGCTCGACGCTGCTCATGAGTTTTGTTCTCAAAACAAAAGCAAACCCCTCTTTAGGCATAATCATGTTTACCATCCCCTCTTACAGGTGAACCCTACTCTCCATTCAATCTATCTTTTTTTTTATGAATAACTATTTATTGTAAATAGAGTGGTTCTTAATTATCTTTATCTTAATAAATTGTTTGTTTTTCTTGGCTACAATGTTTCCTTTTGTTCAAAATTCTTTTAACCCTTAAACACCATCCTACGAATATATATATATATATATATCATTTATCGACATCTAAGCCCAAGCATTAATCTCGTTCGATTGTATTCAAAAACATCCTTAAGACCCTTGTCTCATGTTTTAAAAAAGACAGGACTTAAATTTCTAAAGAGGAAGTTTTTATCTTTTCCAACTTCATTCCACCCTCCATGCAAACCTCTTGGGTGTCGATTTCAGCAAAAATCTGTTCTTAGTGGATCTCTAATCAACAAGAGAAACATGAATGCCACATTTCAAACCTGTTGGTCTTATTGTTCTGGAGATCTCGTGAAAAGTGAGGGAGAGAGTAAATGACTGAGTGAGTGTGTGAGTTGATTTTATTCCATATGTAGACATAAAATATATCATTATAAAAAAAAATGCCGATGTAGAATTATAAAACAAAAAATAACTTGATATAACAAGTAAGAAATAAGTAAATGACAATATGCAATTCCTCCAGTACTATTCTCATGCCATTTTAATCCAATCCTAGTAGCATAGAGGAAAATGCATTTTATTTAAGGCATCTAAAAGCTGCTTAATATAATTTTAGTGTCTGAATCCTATTACCGTTAAAGAACTGTCACGTTCTGCATGTATCGTCTGTAGGGACTCTTTAAGTATTCTCATTTGGAATGGCGTAGATTTGGAGAAAAAAAATGCCAGTTCAGGTATAGACTTCTTTATATAATTTTTGGTCCAGAAATACGAAGCATACAGGTTCACAGATCTGCGAATCCGGCAGAAATAGATAGCTGAAAGTATTCAATATAAAATAAATAAGTAAATAAATTTAATTCATGATAGTCATATCATTAATGTAACCACGTGTTCTCTAATGGATTTAAAACTGATATTAGATTTGTACTTGTTATTTTACTCATAAAATTTAAATAAAATTTCAAATTTGATAATTAGGTAAAGTCGTTCAAGAATTAAAACTCTGTAAAAAGTTTAACAAAATTTTTCAAGAAAATTCTTATATTATACGTCTATTTTTAAATTAAATGTATTTTGCTTTCCCATGTTCGTTGTTATTGTCGACAAATATGTACATATCAATAGAACGTTTCACTAAAAAAAGAAAAAGTTGGCAATAGCAAAGCGCATTAATTGATTGGCTGGAAAAAAGTGATTGTAATTATTATGTGACTCTGATGGCATATGAACTTAGCCAATTGAAATTTTCTTTTCGAATTCCTACTCTGTGATAAATTACCGCTCAATTACTTTTAAATTGTTTTTTTTTTTATTTATTTAAACTATCTGATTTTTTAAAACTATTTATCAGAAATAGCGTATCTGTTTCTCCAGTTTTTAAATCCATACTATATTAGAACAAAACTTTATCTCTATAAAAATGGCAATAGTTTTCTCTATCTCTCTTTTTCTTTGCATTCTATAAGCCATAGTTTCCTACAGAAATATTCTAGTACCCCCGCTCGAAAACGCAATACTATCGCCATTTTTTTACTGCTGGTGAAGGTGGATTTATAAGAATTGAAACGTAGAATGAATTCTAGGAGGTATTGGTATTCTATGGAGAAAAGTATTGTACGCCCCCAGGTCCTTGTTTGAGCGCCACTTCGTCTATTGCGTTCTTTGTTTCAAGTCTCCTCGGAATCCGGAATCTTTCTGAGCTTTCAACAACAGTTTTGTTCGATGCATCCGGAAAAAAAAAGAAATAAATTTACGAATCCTTCCTAGAACAAAGAGTGGGTCACTAGAGTTCTGATTTCAAAAATAAGTTCCCCCGCTTTAAATGCTTCCGTCAATACGAGCTTTATTCGAGGTCTCAAAAAGAACAACGCACAGAAGTTAAAAGAAAGAAAGGTTTGGTATAAAAAACAACATGACTCTTTTCTTGGAAAAAAAAGATAAATATTCATAAAAAATAGTTTATTAAGAGTTACCTTTGTCAGTGTAATAGAAAAAATCTCAGTTGATCGTTAATGAATCGTTTACAAATAATTGGTTTAGCAAAAAATCCATCACTGTGTAATCTTTGATTTTTTTCGCCAAATATACAATAGTAAATTTTATGCCCCTGGGTTTTCTGTATTTGTTCTTTTTATTTGTCTCGGTCTAGTATATTTGTTTTGGTACGTTACTATTTTGAATTAGGACCACATTAAAAGATGTATGAAAACTGTAAGTGATGAAACTTGAGTGACGGATATTTTTCTGCCCCTTGTGTAAACGCTGAGATTTCTTTCAACAACGGTAAATTTTCCGAGATGTGAGAAAAAATCCGCTGCATGTGTAACCGGCTGCACATCTATTCGTGCAGCATCTATTGCGTGCTAATTCAAAATCAATGAACCCGTTCTGACCAAGGAAAGTATTTTCTCCCATTTAAAAATTGGTTATTGTCACATTTAATTAGAACTTTGTCTACATTCCTTATATAGAAAGTCAAAATAGAACGTATGCCAAACGCAGTGTTACATGAGTGAGAACGTTTGAAAAAAAAAAGAGCTGCCAAATCAATTGTGCCAATGCAAAACACATTTACAGGCAGTATTATTACTTATTTAAGCTTATTGTGCCTTATAGTAGGATATATAGTATATTACTGTTTTTTCATATGTTTTATGTTATTTGATAAGCATAATTTTGTGCAGTAATAAAGTATATTTGAGCACATGAAAATAAACGCGTAATTAAACTACACATTCGTACAAATTAAATTGACTCATTGATCAAAAAACTACACATTATTGTGTATTTTCCTTACGATTTTTATTCATTGTACGTTTACACAAACTAAAAAAAAAAGCTGTTACATCAGTGTTTCTCAAACTGTGGGGCGCGTCCCCCTTGGGAGCGTGATAATTATACGAGGGGGGCGCGAGCATATTGAAAAGTCGAAAACTGAAAGATTATTTAAAAACAATTACAAATTTACTGAAAGTAAACAAACAAAAATACATTCTGACATAATAAAAAATATAATACACATTTACACTGATATAATACACTTATAAAAGTATTAGAACTGCACAATGTATTTCATAATTAATTTAACAGTACTAAGTTAAGAACAAGTAAATAATTACCAGTTATACCATGGTTGTGTCATATATAAAACTATATGTAAAAATTAATACTTATCTCGATAATTCATGCGGTTTATATTTAATCCCTTGACTGCCGGTTAAAAGTTATGCGATTCGCTCCCCAATGCCATCGTTTTCCAAGTAGGCGTGCTTATGGGATGCATTGGGAGGGGGGAGGGGGAGAGAAAAGGAATAAAAAAGCAAATACTCTGAAATAACTACATCCTTCGCAAACACTGTCCCTTTATTGAATTCCAAAGCCTTCGGAATAATTTTATGGATAGCAGTGCTCAGAAAAGATTGTACTTTTGACAGACGTATATATATGTCCAGGGAAAATAACGTTTTAGCTGAGTGAGACGTATATATGTACGGGTGGAACTCAAGAGGTTTAAATCCTATTGTAGTTTTAGCATCACTTTAGCATAAAAGTATCGTATTATTGAATTCAATACATTGTTATTGTATGGAGGGGGCGCGATGAAAATTAAGATTGAACATTGGGTCGCAAGTATTGAAAGAACCACTGTGTTACATACTAATATTTATTCTTAACCTTATGGCGCTGTAAGGGTTAACATAAAACGAGATAAGAAAAGCTCAAAATGCGTGCAACCCAGGGTCCTAAAGTTTATTATACTACAGTCGAACCTCCTTACAACGAACCTCAATATTGCAAATTTTTCAAAACAGCGAACTTTTTCCTGGAACCAAGAACATTTAACGATTTTCTTCGTAAAATAACCTCCCAATCGCGAAGTGCAGTTTCTATATAACGAACTTTTTTTCTTGTTATTTCATTTTTTTCTCTTTATTTTTTAGTATTTCTGGACATTTCAAGTTGTTCTCTTTTTTTAACCCATTTAATGGTGATCCTAAATCTTGAACTAGTTTTATTAGGTGCCTAACTCACCAATAGAATTCTGGGTGTTTCATCCAAGAAGTGCTACCTTTAACTCCCATTGTCCAGTTCACTAGAAACATCTTCGATATTTCCTTTCACCCTCAGTGGATTTGTCTCGTGTCTCCGTGTCCTTGAACTAGGTTTGTTGTGTTGATGAGTAGCACTGGTAAATTCGTTTCTTGTAGCTCGAAAACATCAAAACATAAGTGTTTCAAAATCAAACAAAATTTTTTATTCTTCGGGAAGTGGATGAAGGGGTCTGAAAAAGGATTTTGCTTTAAAATTTGGTATTCCTAAAAACAGCTAATCAACTATTATACAAAATTGAGATAAGCTACAAAATTATGATTCATAGAATTCTTGCTCAAAACATTTAAGAACATGTATGTATGAAGATGTTGACGAGTCAGTTTTGAAGTGGAAACACACAATGCGAGATAAAAATGTCCCGATCTCTAGTCCTTTCGTAATATAGAAATCTCTTCAATTTGCGAAGGCATCGTAATGCGACCTATTTCTAGGTAGCAATGAATGGCTAGCAAAAATTTTAAAAAAGACACGAAAAAATACCCCTAAAGGGATTCTTGGTGCATTGCAAAGATGTGTGAGGCATATTATAAAACAAAAAGCATTTTTTCGAACAATAACACTCAAACAAAATTAACAGATTTCATGAGTAATTAAATTTGAGGACGCATGTGATAAAATAATGCTTATGAGTGATTCAAATTACTCGTTTGCTTTAAATGAGAGAAAATGTCCTTAAAATTCATTAATTTTAATATAAAATTATTCTCTTCATGTTGAAACTCCAATAATTCCATGACATTCTTTATTCTTTTTTTCCTTGTATTTTTTCTTACAATTTTTTTATGGGTAGCATATATAAAACAAATACCGTAAAATCCGGCGTATAACGCGCACTTTGAACACCCAAAATAAGATCGAAATTTAAGGGTGCTCGTTATACGCCGGGTATGAAAGTTGGAGTATTAAACATAAAAAAAGAATGATCATGGAAAAAAATTAGACTTCTGCATATATTGAAATATTGTTTATTTAAGAGAAATGAGAGAGAGAGAGAGAACATTCCTTATAAACTTAAAGGGTTGTAGCTCGGGAAATATACTATTCTTTCTAAAACTTGGAATAATACTTCGGATAAATTACTTCCATTGAGCACGTACATTTCAGTTTCTTCATAAAAAAAGGGGGTGCGCGTTATACGGCGAATATACCTAAAAATTAAATTTTACAACTGGAAAGTATAGGTGCGCGTTATACGCCGGATTTTACGGTAGATATTTATTTACAAAAATGTATGAATAATTACTTTTTTTAATGTATAGTGTTAATGAATTTAAAATTTTTTTTTATGTGGTTTATAAAGTATATCGAAAGATGAACATCTATATAACGAATTTTCCATATAACGAACTTTTTTCGGGATTTAGCGACTTCTTTAAATAAAGGTCCGACTGTTTATTAAATGAATACAGAAAATATAAAAAACAATAATGAGTTTGTTATTAATCCAAACTCTTTATTGCAGCTGAAAACTGTGGAAAAGATATCTTGAATCGAAAAACTAGGCCAATGATTTGCTTGCACATCAATTTCAATTTTACTGGCTTTTGGAACAAGGAAAAAAACTTTTTGCCTCGCTACTATAACTTCAGTACGAACCAGTCTCTTGCTTACCCGTTTATCCTTCAGATCCTTCATCTTTCACGTAATTTAGTCCTTATGATACATCGCACCGGCATATATCACTTGCCAGAGAAAAAACACGACTCGGCCATTTCTTTTTTGGGATGCGATACGAAACACAACTTCGATCGGGATAATAAAACACGGATAAGGCATCCGTCTCTGTTTCCGAGTAATGTATCTTCCTGCAACACATCAACATCATCGAACTGGTGAACTCTGTCAGAGAAGTTATGATGTACTGCAGAAGTCATTCTTGCACTAGGACCCAGCACATTTGTCTTTGCAACTGAATGTTTCCCACTCGGCTTTGAAGTATCGGGTATCAATAAGTTCAAAATATACACTAAATATGTATTGTTTATTGGCACACAGAGAATTTAGTAATTCTTTTATATAACAGCGAACAAAAATTTGTATTCGGATTTGTATAAAATAGGCTCTGATTTGTATAAAACAAGAATAAAAGTTCAACATAATTTAAATTTATATACAAAAAGGGAAATACAGTCGATCATCCATATTTCGAACTTCTATATTAGGAATTTTTCTACACAGCGAATATTTTCCTGGAACCAAGAAAACATTTCACGATTTTCTTAGTAAAATAACCTCCCAATAGCGAAGTGCTTTTTCTATACAACGAACTTTTCCTCTTGTGATTCATTTTTTTCCTCCATTTTTAAAGTATTTCTGGACATTTCAAGTTATTCTCTCTTTTAACAAGTTTTATAGTGGTCATAATTCTTGAACTGGTTTTATTAGGCAACTCGTTGAGAGCAATAGAATTTTGGGCATTTAATCCTAGAAGTGCAACCCTTAACCCCCATTGTCCAGTCAATTGGAAACATTTTCGATATCCCCTTTCACCCTCAATGGAGTCGATTATCCTCGAACTTTTCTCTGTTCATTTGTAGTATTGATTAGTCGTACTGGTAATTTCTTTTCTTGCAGCTCAAAAATGTCTAAACGTAAGTGTTTGAGCATCAAAGAAAAATAATTAAATCTTGAGGAAGTGGTTAAAAGTGTCAAGAAACCTTTTTCGCAGTTTTTCTTTCTTTCTTTGATAGGTAAGATATATATTAATTTACAGAAAGGTGTCAATAATTCCTTTTTGAAATATAAAGCGTTTATGAACTTAAAATTTGCTTTATGTGGTTTATAAAGTATATTAAAAGATGAACCTCCATATAACGAACTTTATTTCAGGATTTAGCGACTTCGTTATATAGAGGTCAGTCTGTAACTTGTTTACGAAGAAAAAAAAACAAGTGCTGTTTTTAATGACCATGATCGAAGCCTACGAGTTTCATCGTGGCAAGAAGTTAGTTTATCTCTGTCGAAAGACGGAGCTTGGAACACAGTTCAGGTTTCAGTGCGTTTTGGATCCATTTCACCCCAATTTTAAGGGAGAACACCCTCCCCAGAGGTCTGGAGGTTCCCCACCTTTCTTCCTCCAACCGCTAGAGAGGACTTTCTTCTCTACGAATATTTAGAGATCCCCATGCCGCACAGTCGCTATACATTTGCAAAAATCCCCTGCTTTCTCCGGGATTCGATAATAGGCCCTACGGTACAGTAATCAGCATCACAAACCACTATATCATTTGTGCGGCTAAAAATGAAAAGGAAAATGCAACATTAGAGTATGAAGAAAACAGGTTAGAAATTAATTTTCGGAATACTTCTTCAGAAACTTTTAAGAAGTTAAAAAATATATATAAGAACTAAAAAAAAACATTTCTTTTTAATCTAAAATTAAAATGTAGTTCCAAAATCAAATTGCTGGAATTTTCTTTGAAAAAAAATCGTTTTCTCAGAATCATTCTGCCCCATTCCTTTCGTTCAACCGTAAATATCTTATACAGCACGATTGTGCTTTTTATCACTTTTGTTGAGGCTAATATCTGCCGAAGTGTATCTCTTGTAATCGTACCCGATATCACTTATGCTAAAAAGTAAAAGCTGCAAGGTAATTTTTGAAAAAAAGTGGATGTGTCTGGCACCGAACTTCTTTTCTTCTTTTTTTTAATATCTCCCCCATGAGACGTGTGACCCTCCCCGCATTAAGAAACACGTCTTTTAATTGTTCATGGTCATACAAACTCCATAGGGAGCGTGCATCCATTTTGCACACATATTCATAAGTTTCTTTTGGAAATTTTATTTTGATTCCTAGAATTTTTAGGTGTGCCTTATAGCAGTGTTTCCCAACCTTTCTATAATCACGGACCGGTCAACATTTGATCATTTTCCTTTGCCCGCTCTAAGGGTGTCGTTTATATTTTAGATTGTTTTGATTTAATAATTTTAATTTAATAGTATTTATATAAATATGCCTTTAGAATAAAACCAGTTACACCTAAAAATGAATGTAAAGTGATTTAACATGGAATATAAAGTGATTTCCATGGAAAGTCACACAAACCCGAAAGAAATACACCACAGTAAACAAAATAGAAATAATTTAATGTTCCTTGGAAGGCCCAGTACCATCTGATTCACGGATTGGTACTGGTCGGCGGCCCTGGGGTTAGGGACCACTGCCTTTGTAGAACTGTAGAGTTCCTTGGAAAGCAGTTTGAAGACCACTAATAAAATTATTTCACTGTCGTGTAATGTGAGGAAAAAAAGAGTCAGAATAGACATTAGTTTTAGGTGAACTGTAAAAAAAAGTAAAAAATGAGAATTGCAACTAGATAATTCGTGAAGCTAAACATTATCTTAAATCCACGTACACCATATAAAATTCACTTGAAGTTACCACGGTGATTGGCGATATTCCCCCTCAAGAAGTTTTCCAACTCAGAATATCAGTTTCGCTTCTCATTTGCATCAAAGAACGATGTTACACGAGACGCATCCGGAAAGTAAGTTTCCCGATGTTTTCCCCTTTAAAGTAAACGTAATGAGCCGTGTCAATTGCGCATGCGTGACAGATCTATGACGTATCAATCATATGAAAGCCTGACAGGTCCCGCCTCGTGCCAGTAGCTTTGTAGAGGTGGTCCGAAATGGAAACTCTTATTTCTTCTCCCTGCCGCCTGCGAGGTTCTGTCGGTGATCAAGTTCTTGAATGCATACAGCATTGCGCCTATTGAAATTCATCGTCAGCTTTGTCAGGTCTATGGGCTGAACATCAGGAGTAAGAAGATGGTACATTGCTGGTGTAGGCAGTTTTCAGAGGGTCGTCAAAGTGTCCATGATGAAGAGTGCAGTGGGATCATCAATGTTGATCTTGTTGAACTTGTGAGGCAGCGCGTGATGGAGAACCGTCGCTTCACGATTACGGAGATGAGCAGCCAATTTCCGCAGATATCGCGAACCTTGTTGCATGAGATTGTCACTAAGTACCTTCTGTTCAAAAAATTGTTCAATAACATTAAAAAAACTGAAGACGTCTGTCACACACCGGTTCCATTCACAGGCAGCAGAGTTCTACCCCAGAGTGATACAAAAGTTGATCCCACGATACGACAAATGTCCCAATTCTGGTGGTGACTGTGTTGAAAAATAGCTGAAATATTGTCGTACTTGTTGCCAATAAATATGTTCCTGAAAGTGTGAGTTCTTTTTTTTTTAAAAAAATAGGGAAACTTAATTTCTGGATGCGCCTAGTATGTTCTTGTTTTTGGCGTGTCCTTCCCGAAGAGAAGAAAGGAATGTTGCCAGAACCTGAGACAGGTTGGACTTCTGCACGAGAGATGGCCACACCCTCTATCTCCACCGTTACAATTTAAGCATGGACTGAAAGGGAGGGAAAAACGATGTTATATAATAATAGAAATTTAAATTCATTCGATCTCTTTTCATAATTTCATAAAAAAAACTTACAGAAAAGAATTTGAGCAGTTTCGATAGAGCAAAATAGATTAAAAAGAATAAAAATGAGCCTTCCACATTGCAAAAGCTTTGACAATTTTTATTTTGCCATTTCAGTTTTATTTTCTTATCCAATAATTAAAAAAATAAATTTAAGTTATATTGGTAGTAATCTTTCTACATTATTAAAAGATAAAAACTCTCCCATTTAGATTATTGAGAGAAAAACATTGATTTCCAGTTGCATAATATAGATGTGCAAAAACAAAAAATTTAGAATTTAAATTTACGTAAAAATAAACTATTATGATGTTTATTACTGAGACTTTTCTGTAGCACTTCGTATCGAAAATCTTTAAATTACGAAAAAGAAATTTTGTATATTTCATCATTAGTATAATACATATCTTCTCTTCGGATACTCAATATAAAAAAATAGCCACAAAATGGCTCTACACCAAAGTTTTATGTTCGTTGTTTTGTGTATTTTTCAATTGTTTTTTAAAATAACAAAAACGAATTCGAAAAATGTTCAGTATTAATAAGCAGAAACTGAATTCAAAATTGATAGACGATATATATATAGTATATATATATATATGTATATCAACTTTGAAAAATATAAATGTGATCCGTGAATGAATGCATTTTCCTTTTCGAAATTATATTTAAAGTACGTAAACATGGGACACTGGGATATTAAACAATACACTTAAATATACTTTGAGTATAAAATATTTTACCCTTCATGATTCAACGAAATAGAGATTTAAAAAATAAGTCTTAGTATGACTTTTGCAAGAAGTTCGCGCCATAAACCCTATCTTGCAAATAAGCGTTAGTTAAGATAGTCAGCCAAACTGGCGCCAGACGTTGCCAAAATACCAATCAAATTTCATATGAAACAAAAGCGTACATTTGATGACAAACGAACACGTCAGCCGGAATGACAACTTATCTCCGGATTCTTAATAGTGTAATAAACAAGCCGTTTAAAGACACTTTGTGCACAGAAATCAATGACTACATTGAAAATAGAACGGAGAAAAATTAGCGTGGAAACTTTGGGAAGCTTAGAATGCAATAGGTCGTGACTTCGGTGAACAATCTGTTGGATATAAATAACAGACAGTTGTGTTTCCAATCTACTATGAGCAGGCGACATGGACAGAGGAAGAGTTCATTTTAAGTGAACTATTGCTCGACATTACAGATTGTGATCTTAAAGGAAATGGAGTTGTGAGAAATTCAGACAGGAATTCAGGATTTATGATAATATATTCCAAAACAAAACGACATAGCTGAATGAACATTTTGCACATAAATTATTAAATAAACATTAATAAATGTAAATTACTCATTTTGTGCCACATATACATTAAATCTGTCTTTTCCTTCATGTGTATGTTTCTTCAGCTCTTGCTTTTGACATAACGTCTCTAAAATAGTGCTCCTTGTGGACATTTTATGTTTTTACTTACAAACTTAAATAAAAAAACATCTAACTTTTTGTACAATTATGTTGTGGCTAATGCCACCTGTCTGACATAGTCATAACGAGGCCCAAGAAATTCATCGTGGCAAGGGGCTAGAGGTACCCTTGGCCTTGAGCACCATACAGGCGATAGTACGAATTAGCTCGGCGAAATTCCCCGAACGGACGATAGATGGTGACACCGCCTATCTTCACCTCCACAATTTAGGCATGGTACTGAAGGGGAGGGAAATATTCTCCAGACCCCCTGCACTCATGATTCAGACCACAAGACTTTCGAACCCACTGATTTAACGAGCACGTACTCCGTGTGTACTTAGAGGGTATTTGGTGGCATCGGGCATCAAACCCAGGCCTTCCGGTCTGGAGTCTGATGCTCTAATCACTAGGCTACCAACGGCCCCCTGTACAGTTATAGTTCCATAAATCGTAATGTCAATCCGACGCAAAAAACATACAATCTTACGCGTCTCTTCTTCACAATAGCGGACCATCCTTTCTGAACACATATATAGCAAGGCCACGTGTTAAGCAAAAAATAAGGACGGCTGACAACAGGTGCTGCCAGAACCGTCCACTCGAAGAAGGAAAGCAATAAAAGCGTCTTTTCGCCTGAGGAACCGGAAAACACAAAACAATGGTAGCAGACAGATGGTCATCAAAGGGGCTACGTTACAGGAGAGACACGCAGAGACAATACAATACAAAATATGTAAGCTCCAACCCTCTTTTGCTACAGGACTCTAGATAGTAAGTGTCGAAAGTTTTATAAAATAACTTCGAATTATATTGCATGCTGTAGACTGGACTGCAACAGATTTTACTTCGAAATATTGAGTGTACCAAAGTGTATTGTTTTAGTTCGAAATATCAAGAGTTTTTTTTCTAGGGGCGGAGCATTTACTTCAAATTAGCGAGAGGTTCGTATTATAGAAGGTTTGAATTAGCGAACCCTGTATTGTTTAGATATATATATTCTGGGGGGGAACATACCTCTTTCTACCAAACTGAGACATTGAACAGAAAAAAAAATTGAGGTTACGTCATATTTGTAAATAAATTAATACGTAGTTCTACATTATTTATATTGGTGGTGGTAGCGTGGACTCAAACCCGTTGTGGCATTGAAAACCTGCCTTGTTTAAGGACCGATGTCAAGGCTCAAAGTTCTAACGTTGGTGTGGTGTGAAAAAGGGCTGCCATAGATCGGGTGTCGGTTTCATCCCTTGAGTAAGTTTTAAAATTGTATGTTCCCTCCCCAATAGCTCTGCCACAGCTTTTAAATGCGACATCAATGAAGAATCAAATAAAATCCACAGAAAATTCAGAATTAATTTATACAATTGAAAGAAAGAATTAGAACAATTCTATTCAACTGAATGTTTTAACAGACTTTCTTCTGGAAAGTTAAAACAAAAATAGGATTCATGCAAAAAGAATGGATTAATTATAAAGACAGTTATGCGAATTGTAAATGAAATTCCAAAAGTTAGGATTATATGTAAGTCATTTTACCCCTAACTTAAGTGTTGTACAAATAATATAGGCACCAATATAAGGAAATTTCTAGATATTCTTTTTATTTTCGCTGTTTTTCTCACCGTTATTACACTTCAAGAGTAAGAAAAATTGGATGTCGAATTCCTTTTAATCATTTTCACGTACAAGATACAGAAAGAGAAAACTCTGGTTGTACGAGCCACCAATAAACAGAAACAAAGATGGTTGATTAGCTTTTGTATTTCTTAAAACACAAGTTTGATTCTAAACAACAGTACGTCGCAGATCGCGTTTGGTGATCAATTAATTAAAACTCGGTGCGAGTCATTTTTTCCTTTCTATTTCGTTTATTTTTCACTTCTCATTCATTAATTGTATCCTTTAATCTCATGGTATATAGAATATCCTTTTATGCACACGATTTTCCATCTTGGAATAATTTAGACTCTGGCGACATTATAGAGTAGCAAAATGAAAGTCTCTTGATTACTGATTGGTTTCGGTAGTTAGTAACCATGGTAACTTACGTGCTTATAAAGGAGCACTGTTGCATATATATATATATATAGCATCAAGTTTCTGTGTGTTAATATATTACTGTTTAAAACTTAGAAATGTTATTCATCCTTAAGCTATTTTACTGGGGGGATACATTTTAAAAAAGAACTTTATTTAAAAGATCCGTAAAGTATTCAAAATAAGAAATACACTATTTTACTAACAATTAGATCGCAGAGAAGTTAGAAAAACAGGAGTTTTGAGCAGCAATGCTAAATATTTTCTGTAGTGAACAGAAAGAGCATGCACAAAGAAGGTTGCACAAAATGGCAATTATAAACTCAAACTCAGTAGCGCAACAGCCCATGAGAGCCAGGGCCTACTGGGCCCATCCCAATATGCGTGATGATTTGGCGCTGAGGTACATGAGCAGATATTCCGATCAGGTGGTCAATCTGAAGCGAGACCTCCAGTGTTTAAGTCCTCAAGCAAGCTTGGTACTCATTTATCGACCCACTACAGTAGAGATGAAAGACATCGTCGACCTTGCCCATCCCGGGAATAGAACACGGACCTGTAGTGTGGAAGTGCGATACGCTCCCATACGGCCACTAGGCCCTTTAAATGCCAATTATATCACGTACAAAATTATCATTCAAATTTAAAACCCGGCCATTCATGTTTCATATTTTAAATAACTACAGCTTAGTTTATTTTGTGATCCTGGCAGCCGAGTGGTCATAGTCTCGAACATGGCATTGCTCCCATTGAGACGTAGGTTCAAGTAATGCCATCGCAAGATTGAGAGGCTATTCCACTTTTAACTGGCCAAGGCTCAAGGTCAGCACGTTGGCATTCTGTGAATAGTAGATTACCAACTCAACTATCATCTTTTCACTTGCAGGGACGTTTTAAGACATGGGCCTACTGGGCCCAGGGCCTTGACTACGATGGAGGCCTCGTCTCGTTCTCGAAGCTTTAAAAAGATCATGATTCGAATAATTTCAAAGGTCAAATGGTTTTTCCGGTTATATTCTCCGAAAAACTTGTAACTTCGGACAACATGCCAATTAGTTACATGTGATGACGGCTTCCATGTATAGGCTTAAGCCTACCACCATACACCCTCTTTAATCATACAGTCAAAAGGCGGTAGTAGGTTGAACCGGTTTGTGCGATTGTAAGTCATGCCCATTTATTTGTTTTGGGTTATTGCTTGTGGTGGTGGAGGTGATGGGACTAATACCCATCTGGCCTAGCGAAACTAGACCAGATCCATGAAGCCAAAAATCTGTACAAAGTCTAACAACAGCAGGGGGGACGCAAAAACCTCCTCACAGGAGAATCCCAGACATCACAGAATGTGCTGAGGAGAAAAAGGACTGATGTTACATTTGGTGCAAATTGGGAAGCTTCTTTTGCCACATTCAAAATTCATGCACTTCAGGTGACCAGTCGAAAATCGCGAGAATGGCGTCTGATATGATTTGGGACACTTGAATGATATGGCGGATCCAGGGTGGCTTTGGGTGTACAGGACTAACTATCCAGGTTCTACATATTAATTCTTCAGCCCTGAAATAGATCTCAGTCGACGTAAGGACCATCTGGTCTTCCGGATTCCCGGGTTATTGCTCGTACGAGTATTTGACAAATTATGCTATATACTGTCTACTTTTAATGGGCATAGGTGGAGCCTACATTTGTGTAGGAGCCCACGGCCATGTTTAATGTAGAGGTTCAGGCCTACTTTAGAGTAGAGGCTCAGGGCCTACTTTGTAATAGGAGCCTAGGGCCTCAAGATGTCTTAAGGCATCCCTGGACACTTGATCGTGGTTCAAAATTATGAAGTCCGTCACCAATAGTCCTCTTTTAGCTTCTAAGTACGAAATTAATAAACAATTAGTCAGTCAAAGCTTCATTTACTTGAATATCAATTCAGTTTGTGAGGCTCGACTTTGTTATTCTAAATCATTTTCTTTCCTTTTTTTTTTCTTTCTGTTTTATTGATTCTACTCCTAATGAGAGCATTTTCATCTTTGGAATATTACGAAAATAGACAAAACTTAAAGAGAAATAGTTTTATGGTTCCTTTTATAAATTTATTCTCTAAGCAAACGAGTGGAGAAACTCTAAAGACCAGTGGTCTCTTACCCCTGAAGTTGCTCTCTCATCGTCTTGAATACCTAAGAGTGTGGGAGGAGTAAAAGCAGAATCAGACACTCTCTCCCTCTCTTCCATCATAACAAATATTTATTTTACTCAGGCACACTAATCGACAACAGTTTAATCTTTAAGTGAATGTCCTAGGAGTGATAGGGAGAAAGAAATAAACACTAAGCGAATAAGCGCAAATAACCAATTTAATTTGACCTTATCTATCGTTGACCACAAATCCCCAATCCACTAATTTAATACAGTGGCAAACACCGCTCTTATTCATAAGCTCTGAAAATCAACTTTATTCTGTTTCACCTCCGTGGTGATTGTAACAGTTTCTCAGCTCCTTTTTCCTACAATTACAAAACTCTGACTTTATATAGTCGAACTAATCAACATATCAAGGTTTCTTCTTGAGAGGGAGGGCTGTGAATTAAACGCGAATGCTAGCCCAAAGATACCTCAATTAAGAGGATTAACGTGGTCACGTAAAGATCCGTCACAATAAGTATATTTTAATAATTTTGTGTATATTTATTAGAATTGATTTCACTCGTTGTAACTGAAAAAGTTTTTAAATAATTTCTATAATAATCCTCCCAATAATGTTCTGCATAATAGAAAATATTCAAGTTTATATACGAATTTTAACTTATAAAAAGAATTGGAATGCACTCTTCAATGAATTTTTTTAAAAGCATTTAAATTAAAAATTTCCATGAATTTTTTGAAAAAATTTGCTGTAAACCTGGTATAGTCTCTAAGTGGGTCCGCATTTGTTCATAACTGACTTAGAGTACAAAAGGATAGATGAATGGAATTCAGGTTGCTGACAAGATAGTCGATGTTTTTTATTTAGTCATAAGTTTTTTTTCAATTCATTAATTGTTTATTGGCATCACATTTTGAAGCAACACGATGACTATTTCCGAAAAGACCTTGTAGAAAGATTCGAAATGGGCATCTTCGGATCGGAAAACGAGTAACTTAGCCATCAAGCCAAAACGATCGTCATCGCGTGGTGGCTATTACTGGTTTATTTAGATACCGCTACAACCTCGTAAATTTGAACCACGATCAAGTAACAAGGATGAAATTTTACTCCCTTCTCCAAACTTCCACGCAACGTGAGTATTTTGAGACTCGACAAATTTAAAATGCAACAGCTTTCCTGTATTTGGGGTTTTCATAGGCACCAAAATCAATCACCTTTAGTAACTTGTCAGAATCAAAGCCGCTATGAATTCGTTAGCATGGATTCTCTTAACTACTGTTACCATTTTATTCATTTCAAGTCAGTGGCGTAATGTACATCCCCCGCATTGCGTGTTGAAGGGCAGGATTCTACGGTCCCAAAGCCTGACTGACACCGAGTTCATATTTGGATTTGAGGCTCGAAACCTGACTTTGTAGGGTGACCTTAATATTCTTCTCGTTAAACGCCACTGTTTCAAGTAGACTTATTTTAGTTATTCCTCTCAAGTTAGATATATCAATACATTTGATAAATAATTAAATTCTAAATATTGCATTCTTGGTGGTATCTTTTAGTAGAAATAAATAAAAGAAATCATTAAAGAATCTATAAATATGTGATTCAAAAAGGCGGATGATTCTTTTTTTCACATTTAATTTTTTAATTTTTCGACCAACACAATTGGCACATCAAATATGTACAAGTTTACCAAATTCTAAAGAAGCTAGGAATAATGATTAAATTGAAAAAAATATAGAGGAAAAACAAAGAATATTTTTACGAATCCAAACATTATTTTCCTATGTCATTATTTTAAATGCGGAAGTTGTTTTTTTTTAAAACCATTTTTTTTTCTTTTAGCTTTATATCGAAGTAAACAGGAGAAAGGTAATCTAATGTTTAGTCCGAATTTTGTTAAATTAATTGCAATGTTACCGAAAAACAATAGCTTCAATAAAAACAAAAATAAAATAGTTTCTTTAAAAAAAAAAACTTATTCTGTTTTTAGCTGAATAAATAACATTTGCAATTCCAACGAAAATATTTGTTTTAAAATGTGAGTATTCAATTAATTAGTCTCAACAATAAATTAAATTGAATCGAAAGAATTTTATTTTTTTGTTTGAAATGAATATTGAATGAAAACACCAGTAAACAAACTTGAAACCGGAAACAGGAACTCTGATTTCCGGCTCTTCTTAAGAAACTACAAAGAGTCTTTTTCAGATTTTCTTTTTCGTTGATCACTTCTTTTTAAATAATGCATCTAAGGTATCTTTTCTAGGTAAAAATTGGAGTTTTTTTTTTCTCCAATTCCCGTTAAATATTCTTTTATCAGATAAAAAAAATATTTCGAAGATATGCTTTGGAAAAATTTCTTTTCTTTTAAATTTTATAATAGTTCCCCCGTTTTAAAAGTTTGGTTTGTGTTTCAGGGTTTTTTGTGTTCCTTATAAAGTTTTATTTTCACCTGCAATAATTAACTTAAAATCGGTTACTTTGTTTTTATAAAAACAAAAACATGTGTAAAAAAACATTTATTTGTTTTCATCTTATTAATCGATGTCCATTTTTTCTTCCTCTATGTTTACTTATTTTACAGAGAAAACTGGTTTATTAATCTTTTTATTGGGAAAAATGAAATGATGAAAAAAATTCCATTAGGGATGCTATAAAGCAGTGATACTGAATCTGCGTTTTGCAGGCCACATGTGGCCCACGCGCCTTTTCTGAGTGGCCCGGTCATGGCCCATTGTACTAAAAATTTCGGTTATTTAAGAACAATGTACTAAAAATTTGGTGAGGAATTCTATCAATTAATCAGTTCTTTCAATTTTGCTTTTTTTGATAGTAGAATGTAAGCAAGAGGGTCTTGGTCATGGTTGAAAGGAAGTTGAATCTACTCTATAACTCAGTAAAGGAATGCATAAATATAAACATTTGTGTTTGTGAGTTTGATAGAAAGGTTAATTAGTATTTAAGAAAAAGTTAAAAATGAGAGTTTTAATATTTTGATCAATTTTGCTTTATCCCCCCCCTCTCACCCCAATTTCCTTATGTTGCAGCCCACGTGAAATACCTATCATTGTATTTCACGTGGCCGCAGGAAAAGAGGTTGAGTACCCTTGCTATAAAGAATTGTCGAATCAATTATATGACTTCGTTAATTAAGCAAATGATTTTTTATAACAGTGATTAGATTCGTTAATATTTTATAAATGTCGCATTTTGAAGACCTCTTTATTTTAAACGATGGGAAAAAATAAAGAGGACGCCAAGTTGGCACTCTCCAAACTTCCACACTACCCTACATTAGGACTTTGAGATTAGGCAAATTTTATTATGCATTGACCATTCTACATTCTTCTTAGTGGCTCCGGGACCAAACAGATGGCCGCGGTAGCCGAGTGGTATAGGTATCGGATCGTGGCTGGCTTTGTCACGAGTTCGAGCCCAGCACTACTAAAGACCCGCCGTGTAGGGCAGCGATGCACGCTAAATTTGTCGAGAGCTGAAACGTCCTCCCGTTGGTGTGGTAGTTAGGAGAGGGGGTGCCAGCTCAGGTGTCGTCCACGTCACTTGACCATGGTTCAAAATTACGTGGTCCGTCGCCAAAAGCCCTCGTGTAGCTGAACAGTGCGACGTTAATATTCACTCACTCACCCAGGACCAAACAGTTAGTAACCTCTGTCAGTGGTTACAGAGTGAATCTGGAATGAAATTAAATTTAGATAACGAGAAAAATATTTCTATATTTGTGCTAGTACTCGTATTTTCCAACTGTTAAAAAAAATTCTGGGTCTAAATAGAATTGATAAATCAACAATAAAAGTAGATAAGAATTTTTTTTAAAAAAGAGTTTTATAAAACCAAGGACAATCTGAGTGTTTTAACTTTACGCGCAGTCCTAATATCGCCCTTAACATGTAAAATTTTTTTTTTTTGCGAAGGCAGTCGACTTGTATCGATCTTCCATAATAATATTCGGATGATCACGGATGAGCGAAAAAGAACTGCGTTCTTAAAATAAATTTTTTTCTCGACTTAAGAGATTTGTAAATATAAAACTTGTACAGAAAATTAATTACTTTTTGCACAGATAGTAGTCGGTGTATTACTTTAGCTCTTACATTCTAAAAAATATCCGAAACATTTATCCCAAATGCTTTAACATTGAACAAATTTGTACAGACACCATTTTTATCTTGTGATCTGACCTCTCTCTCTTCCTTGGTGTGTTGAGAGAAGAAAATATTCTATATAGTTTTGAGGTACTGTAGTAAATTGATATTGTTTTACATTTGATCACGATGGTCGCGGTAGCCGAGTAGTTATGATCTCGAACTTGTTGTCGGAGATCTTGAGTCGTAGGTTTGAATCTTAGTGCTACTGTTGCAAGTTAAATCTGTCAAGGCTCAAAATCCTGACATATGCATGGTGTGGAAGTTCAGTAAGTGTGATGCCAACTCAGGCGTTCGTTCTCATTAATGACCGATTACCAAAAGTCAGAAGTCCGTTACCAGTAATCCGGTTCGGTCCTAGGAGAGCCCACACCCTTGGTGCAAATTATTTTGGTTTGCGATAATTGCGCTATCTTGGTAACCCTACTTCGTTACACTAGATAGGTTAACCCTAACTGTTTCTGGAATTTTCATATTTTGTCGGCGAGCATTTCGAATTTCATTTTGTTGTTGGGCTCCGGGCGGGAAGTATTGCTGCGTGTGTGAGGGAATATACTTTAGAATTTTTTACTTTATTGAATGCGAAAGGTAAGAAATAATTGATTGAATGGTGTATGAAGGAAGGATTGATTGCTTTGAGTTATGAATGCCCTAAATGTAATGATCGGCGTGATGTAACATGGTAGGCAATAAAACGCTTTCTTCGAAATCGTACCAGTCACGCCGAAGGTATTTTCGACCATTACCTCGCGGAATAAATATGTCGGCGCTCACACGATCATTCGCTTAGCGATGAGATCTTTAAGGCTTTTTTAAAATCTGTTGTTACGCTGTACCCTCCACTCGGAAAAGATCAGCAGTAAGAAAGTAAGTGCTGTTTTTATAATTTTTTATCTTAAATGTTTAATTTCTGTATTGTTTACATACATTTTCATTACGCATCCACCTTATCCCGCTATATTCACTTGCCGCCATTGTCGGTTTCGCTTGGCGCCATCTTGTTCTGGTTTGGCGCTTTTTTCAGTTTGTCGCTAAGGGTGTGGGCTCTCCTAGGATTTTACCAGTAATTCTAGTGTATCCTCAAGTTGTGACGTTGATAAAAAATCAAATTCAGTACATTCTCTTATGGTCTTTAATTGTGTTTCTTTCATTCCGTTACTAGACCAATATACCACCAATAAATAATTTTAATAACTTTTCTTTTTATATAGAAACCCGATTTTCTCTTTCTCTCTCTCTCTCTCTCTCTCATACCTACATTAAAAATCTTTTCCTCTCATCTATGAGTACAGAAGTTAGGTTTCTAAAATGATCTTATTCGAAACTACTTTTCAAATACTTTTCTTTACATGCTGTTAAATTTATCATTGTAACAGTCCCTTACCAAAAGACACACCAAAGCGTTTATTTAGCTATTCGTGATGTCATCCTCGCCTAGCTTTTCAATGGTAATAATTGGAATGGTTTTAATGATAATGGTAGTTTCAACTTAAGAATTTTTTTAATAAAAGATTATTGGGCAAAGAGAAATAAAGAATAATCTTCTTGAACAGTTCAAGTTAAATTTGTGTTTATAGATACTAATATTTAGCTAATATACATGCACATATATAAGAAAAAATGACTCATTCGCTCAGTCCAAAGGTGACCCCTGAAACTATTTGAACTATAGGTTTTCAATCTAGCAAGCATGTTTCTTTTGTTTAGATATTTGAAATGAGCGAGTTTTGCGGAAATTGATTTCTAAGGTGGAGGGATTAATGTGCCATAAGAGAAAAATACTTCTATTTTAGAATTTCCTGTTTTTTTAATGTGTTTTCTTCTATTCACATTGTAACTTTGCGTCTGAATCTAAACTTTAAAAACTTGTTCTCACATTTTAAAGCGCTTATTTCTGCTGAAATTTTCTATACACGATGGTTTTGGATGACAATACGATAATTTAATTATAATAAAAAATATCAATTGATTAAAACTAATTATTTAAAGAATCACAGATACAGCCACGTTGGCATCATTTAGGGTGACCAAATTTGGCGACTTGGGTCAAAACTTTTAAAGCTTTTTCCTCCCATTTTAAAGCGTTCAAACACAATACAGAGCATTTTCAATACAGAATTTTGAAAATTGTAGAGACGAACATCCGCATAATTTCATGCAGAAATCTTTTTGAAAAAATCTGAAGACATTTTAGAATATTCGGAAATACAAAAGGTGCTGTACTTGAAATTTCGCCAGACAGCAAAATCAAAGAAAAGCAACTGGGGGGATGTTGGAAGCAATGTTATTAATTTAAAGTAGAAACTAAATGAAGTGAAAAATTAAAGGTATTGAATATGAAATTCTGTTGGGGGGTAAAGGATGGCAAAGTTTGGGAAGATTCATCAGAATGAACCCACCAAACCATAGACCGTGGTCGATGGCTCTTGACAATGTAAATTAATTACTAACTTCTGGCAGCAATTAGGAAGCCCCCCAAAAGGGATCAATAGCTGAGTGGTGGTGCATGCTACGCCTGAAAGCCTTTTCCTCACTGCCCTGAATTTGCAAATCCACGCCTGCACTGAAAGCTCTTTGTGTTCGAAGGCAGGAACAGGCTCGACGGCATGCCTTCTTCTGCGTGAGTGATCACACCATGCCTCAGATTCTTCTTTATTATTCCAGTAACTGCTTTTGGATGACCCAGTGTGTTCTTGGGAGGATCTTTTGTTGAATGATTTCTGCTATCGCGTTTGCCTGGATGCTGATTTTTCGGCTGAAGCCTCCTTGTTAGAGCTTAATCGATTAGAGGGGGAGAAGAAATGGTTTATTGAGGGAACCCATTCGGTTGTTTTAATGGATTGCTACAATTTGTCGATAAATTCTTAAGTTGAGAGTCGGAGAAGTTTAGAAACTGTAGTTTAACAAGGTAACGCAGCTTTCTTTGTAAAGTTTCGTGATTAACAATACATATTTTAGACATCAAGGGGGGAAGGGACAAAACCCAATTTTTAAAATGTGTTGCTAAACGCTTTTCCTCGCATTACGTCCATGAAACATGTAGATGTCAATGTTTATAATAGTTTTGAAGCTATTTTTTCCCAATATCTTAAACCTCCCAGTACCATGAGGTTGCTAAGAATAAAAATTAGTATATAACTATTTAGTTAAAATTTGTTTAGACGTAAAACAAATAAAAATAAAGTACTTAACTTTAAAATAGTAGGTTTTTTGTTGTCAAAGGAATTTATTTACTCGTCATAAGGCAAATAAAATCCAAGAATTGTAGTGGCCATCTTTTATTTGGACTTTCAACTGATAAAGCCACATACACGTATATATATATAATCATATATAACTACTAATAATAACACTTTATAACTTTGTACTAATTTTCAGACACATTTTAGGGCCCCCCCCCCATCCAAAGTTCGTTATCGTTTTCCGGTCCTTCTCTGGTAAAGTTCTCTTTGTTTTTATAATCAGATGGCAATACCATCTATACTCAGTTGAGGAGTAATTAAAATCTTACAAAAGTAAATATCAGAGTAATTTTTTTTTTAATCAATGAGTAGTTTTATCGGGCATTTGTGTGTTTTCATTTGTTCAAATATACTTCATTCTAACACAAAAAAATGTTTCCAAGTGATTATCATATTAAATTATTTTTATTATCTTTTGTGACTTAGTTAATTACTTTCCCTCGTATAACCAAGATCTTAAAAGTTCTTATTTATGAGTATTTTTATATATAGTTTTAGGGAAACAAAATACTAACTACTGCAACAATTCATTGTTTCTCTATTACATGTATAAAGCATATACCATCAGTATATTTATGTAATTTCTATTATCGCCAATTAAATGCGATAAATGCAGAGGAATGGAATTTCCAATTTGTCACCAATTGAACATCAATGTACTTAGCTTGCCTTAATCAACTGCCATAACCCCGAATAGCAATGGGGAATATTAATTAGATGGGATTCCCAGGTGTATCCTCTGCTATGTAATGACTAGAACATTCACATATTGAGAAGCAAACTTAATCTCCTTATTCACGCGACTTATTAGCAATAATCTCAATCCTCTAGCATAAATAGATGTATTTAAAAGCCTGCTATGGGAATTTTAATGCAAAACTCATTTTTATAGAGTGAAGTGAAGTACGAAATCCACTTTTTAAGAAAGTTTCCTATACTATCGTAGTTATTAACTGAAATAATGAAATAAAAATAATGCAACACCAAAACATGAAAAAAAGAATTTAAAATATTTGGAGACTAGCGTGATAAATATTATTATTATCTTTAGTGAGTAACCCGTAAATCAGATAAAGAGCTTATTATGAATTAGAATATAACCTAATAATAATCCCAGAAAGTTACCGAGGGTAAAAAAAAATCTTATAGTCATACGATTGAGATTGATTGTTGATTGATTGAGATTCTTTATTAACGTCGCATTTCGAAGCTACACGAGGGTCATTGGCAAAGAACCGCAGCCAAGTGACGAGGACGATATTTGACATGGACATCATGTCAACTTTGAGCCTAGACAGATTTAATGTACATCCCCACTTCTACTTGGCGGATCTTTAGTGGCATTAGGACGCGAACTCATAATTTAACGAAAACGATGCTGGTTGCTTGTTCGCGAACGTACTATGGTTTCTTTACCCGGAAATCATACGATTTCCAAACATTTTGTATTCCAGGAAATTTCCGGGAACGACACGGGACTGAAATAATCTGAGGTAGCTAGTTTTGACTTGAATGTGGATTTCGACTTCCGATATGAATTTTAGCTGAGACCACACTGTTGCAATTTTTCTATTATTCACCCCTTGTTCCTTGGAAAGAGAACTGTCTGACTGAGCCCCCAACAATGTTGTAAGATTTAACAGTAAGGGTAAGAATAACGGGGTAAGAGTATAAGAGAAACAGTAACACCCACATAGGGTTGGGGAGAATTTTTCAGCTTGTCGTAGGAAAGAGTAAATATATGCAATACTGACCAGTTCCTGTCTGTCTGTCGAACATTGACTCATTAGCTAAAAGTATTTAGTTTTTAAAGAAACATTATTTCGTAGTCTACCAGCACGACTATTTTCATATCTTGATTTACATTGATAGCGTAAGTACGTAAGTGGCAAAAGTGGCCAGACTGCACTATTATGTGATGACCGTTATCAATGTCTAGGCCAAGGCATAATACCATAAACAGATTTAACTCATTTAGTCGAACTCATTCAACTCATTTAGTCGAAATGCGGCCATCGGGCGAGTCGGTTTATGTCTAGGGTTTTGAGATTGTGAGTCGTGCTCATTTATTTGTTTCAAATTGCCGTTTGAACGAGTATTTGACAATGCTTGCTATTTACTGCCTACTTTTAAAGATCTCAAGTAGAGTCTAATTTGCATAGAGGCTCAGGGCCTCAAAAGATCTTAAAATTTTTCTGGGTCCAGGGCCTCAAAGAGTCTTAAGACGTCCCTGTAAGCAGCACAGTGTAAACACGATATTCAGGATTGCTAGATTGTAGATTGTCCCATATTTTGACATTGGTAATTGTGCTATTTTATCATTTTTATTTATAATAATTTCTTGTGCAGTATCTGCAAATGGCTTGTGAGATAAGAAATATAGACAATGCATATCCTCTGTATATTTATAAAAGATTTATTTTTAAATATTACTTTACTTTGAGCCCTAACCAAGCATGTAGAAATTCTCAGAAAGTCATTTACTATCGGTTATTCAGTGTATATATATATATATATATAGCGTACAGTATTTCACACACACACACACAACCTTTCCATAAACCAACAAGTTTTTAAATTTCACGGTAAAGATTACCCCTCACCACTTTCATCTACGTGTTTTTTAGAATGTTTACCTCCCACTACCAACATAGGAGAGGTTTGTATATGTACTATAGTCAGGGACGTTTCAAGACTTCTTGAGCCCCTGCGCAAAAGTATATAGGTTCCACCTATGACTCTTAAAAGTAGACAGTACATACCATACGCTTCCTGCAAACAATAACCCAAAACTAATTCTTTTGCATGGCTTACAATCGTACAAATCGGCTCGACCGACTTTTGACTGAATGAGTAATGATGATGTATGGTAGTGTGGTGTGGCTAGGTCTATATGTAGACGACGTTCATTACATGTAGCCAGTTGACATATTGTTCGATATTCTCAGTTTTTCGAAGAATACGACTGGAAAAAACATTTGACCACAGAAATTATTCGAATCATGATATTATTAAGGCCTAGTCGAAAACGAGATGAGGCCCCCTATTATGGTTGAGGCCCTGGGTCCGGGCCCAGTTAGCCCATGCCTTAAAACGTCCCTGACTGTGGTATTTAAATAGAGAAGCATGAGACAAAAAAAAAGCAGGTCTTAGAAAGAATAAGACAGAGCCTTTCACATTCACGAATGAAATATATCTTGTTGAAAAGGCGTTTAGAGCACCGACTAGATCTTTTATGTGTAAGAAATATAAACAATTTTGTAAACTCTATATAAACGTTGAAATATCATATGTATTCTTCCATGCGATTTATCCACGCTCTTGAGCTTTGTGATATATAATTCTATATCCAGATTTTCAGCGAAAAAGATTTTTCCTGCAAGATCTTTCACTTCTTCCACCCGAGTTTAAAAATAACGACCCTCCTCCAAAAGCAAAATAAAGAAGTGAAGAGAAAAAAAAAAGAAAAAATTCTCCCCTTTTCTGATCTTACCACGACCCTAACACGATTCATCTTATCATTCAATACGTGCCGTGAGCAAGATTCAAAATATGCGATAGTACCCAAAGAAAAAAAGTATATTTTGAAAGAACGGGGGTGGGGAGACTTTTATATACCGTCTACAGCAGTGAAAGGACGCAGCAATAAAACCGAAATTTTGCGTTTTGGGTGGTCAGACCACGCACACCCCTGTGACGTCAGAAGAACATGCTCCCTTGCCATTGGGTGACCCGATGCTATGTCGATAAAACTCACCATTCCATCCCCACCCCCGCAAAGAACGTCCTCAATCCCTCCCATCCATCTGCTTGGTTCGGCTGGTTCCAGAAAGTAAAAACTGATTCAGGGCGCATGCCTGCCCATTTTTCTTGAAACTAGGATATTAGTATATTTTATTTCTAGAAAAGTTATATATGTTCTTATATACACAATAGAACCGTAACAATGACTCTTGTAAAAGTATCATAATGTGCTGAAGATTATTTTTAAGCCCAAACGCTCCTGGTGCTAAAATGAAGCGATTTTTAAAGGAGTTAAGGGACTTTATTTTGTTGATGTATAAGTTGTCTGGAAGAGTCTAAGTTTGTACAGAAAGTTGGAAGGATCTTTTAACTTTGGAACATGTATTACACATAAAACTTGAAACGCCATCAAGTTTAAATTTTTTAATAACTACTCATTTTGCGTGGAATACGAGATTTTGTCAAGGTTGCATTGGACATTACATATTAAGTGAAAATCGCTTAACACGAAACTGAAATATTTTTTCAGGTTAAAAGAATTTCGTGTTAAAGGATATTACAAAAAAGAAACCATATATCAACAAAATTAAGCTTATTAGAGTTTATTTTATTTACATATATATATATATATATATATATATATATATATA
>BMAV01000086.1:33869-56513 GCA_019973955.1 Trichonephila inaurata madagascariensis | reverse complement strand
ATATATATATATATATATATATATATATATATATATATATATATTAATTAAAAATCAATAAAACAAAAATATTCCTAGAACTTAAAGAAATTTAGTACAAAATTTTCAAATTTTTTGAGAAACAAAGCATTTATTGAGTTTTTGGAAAATAATGTGATATTTTTATTTATTTATTTATCTTGCATTTTTTTAGCATCAAATTGTCTCAATGTTCAAAATCTCTCATGTTGTTATTTATTTCACCTTCAGAATGTGCGTCTAAAAAACTAAGTATACTTTTCATGACGTTCCTCATTTAGGATGATGTGGGAATAGGAGCTGTATTATGCAGTTCATTTTCGTCGTCGGAATCTGCATCAATGATACTTTTCTAGTTTTGAGAAAACTTCAAAATGTCTTAGTCTGCCATAAAATTGGGGCTGTACACACATTATCATCATCCACGAATTCTTCTGGTGATACAGTAAGACGGTCCAATAATACAGTCCAAGCTGGTGTTTTCCGTATTTTGTTCATTTCCAAAAGAGAAATATTTTCGTGTTAAGCGATATTCGCTTCTTGTTAAAAGAAAAGAATGCACGAAAATACATAATAGTTTGACGATACCATTGTATTAATTCAGCGTAAATGGTATTTTGACTTAATCGTTTTCACGTTAAACGTAATTGACTGTACATGAGTTTACACTTTATCTCACATGCGTATTAGGGTGTGGATCATTTTTTTTTTTTTTCAAAATTTTCAAACCTACCAATGCCGAAGACATTCTATGGTATATAGATGAAAGGAAAAATAAAATAAAAAATTAATTTTTTTATGTAAAGTACTGCCACAAGGGGAAGGAAGTAAAGGTATTTGCAGCTTTTACGGTAAAAAAAGTAATTTTTATGAAAGAAAAACATGTATTTTTAATACTTTTTAACACGTATTTCATTTAGAGGACTCCGACTAAATACTTGAAAGGGAAAAAAAATCAGGTACATTTAACTGCTGCTTTAATATTAAATTTTAAATAAAGACTACTGTGTCGAAATGACAGTGCACGATGCAGCGATAGACGGGAAAAAGCTGGGTCCAGGGTCGAAAGTCCACCATTCTGGTATAAGGCTCCAATACGCTGCCCAACATATTCTTTCGATTTTCGGGGGAAAAACAATAATAAAATTAATTATTGAATAAATAATTAGCATTAATTAATAAAATTTATTAGTAATAACAAATACTTAGTTAAATTTTTTGTACTATATATTATAATCAATCGAAAAAAAAGGATCAAGGGCTTTGGTGGGGGAGGTCCAGACCTGGGAACCCCCTAGTGTGCGCCAGTGGATCGGACTAAGAGCTGAGGGACTGTGAAATGTTTTAATATACATTGTACTAGTGCTTCTCAAAGTTGCAATACTCGCGACCCAACATTCAATCATAATTTTCATTGCGCCCCCCTTATACGATAACAATGTACTGAATTCAATAATACTATACTTTGACATTAAAACTACGATACGACTTTAACCTTTTAGACATCCCCCTCTCCCATGTATACAAACGTCTTGCAAAGCTAAAACATTTATTTCTCCAGACGTATATATACGTCTTTTCGCGAAGTACGATCTTTTCTGTGCACTGCTATCCGTAAAAATATTCCGAAGACTTTGGCATGCAATAAAATGACCTTGACAATGTTTGCGAAGGATTTACTTATTCCAGATTATTTTTACTTCTTTATTCCTCCCCACCTCTCCCCCAATATATCATATACCCGTGCCAACGTGGAGAATGGTTGGCATTTGGAAGCAAATCGCGAAACTCTTGATCGGCACAGTCAAGGTTTAATTATAAACCGTACAAAAATTATCAAGATAAGTGTTAATTTTTGTTTTAAATTATATATATGACAAGCCCATAGGGTCACTGGTAATTAATAAACTTGTTTTTAACTTAGTATTGTTAAATTAATTATAAAATACATTGCATAGCACTGATATATTTATAACTGTAATATATCAGTGTAAATGTGTATTTTATTTTTTTATTATGTCAGAATGTATTTTGTTTGTTTACTTTCAGTAAATTATTAATTTTTTTAAAAATAATCTTTTGTTCTCAACTTTTCAATATGCTTGCGGCCCCCTTGTAGAGTTGTCACGCCCCCTAAGGGGAGCGCACCCAACAGTTTAAGAAACGCTGCATTGTACTATTCACTTCATTATCAATAATCGTCGGTTTTTGGATATATATATTGTAGAAAAATAATTTTGTATATTGAGTCTACAATCTTCTAACCAAAATTAAGTCTTTTTTCCACTTTTCAAAAATTCAACCTCTTTGCGGCAATTTTCAAATTAAATGATTTTTCTCCTGATATTCATATTATCGAACAGTGGACCCCCAGGGGTCCGCGGGGTCTCTCGTATAACGTTGAGATTTCCTTCTTTCACAGACTCTGAAAGGTCTCGTGGAAAAGTTGAAAGATGTGCCGTACTAGATTAGATTACTAAATAGTGTCCAATGAAGAAACTCTACTCGAATTTGTGTCTTGATCAATAATATTAAGTCAGGAAGGAATGCTCAAAATCTTGGAGATCTGCGATGTTACCTTGATACATAAAAGGGAACCACGGCGATCAAACGTTTAAGAACCACTGCTGTAGAACATCGTTTCCCAGCGGCGCAACGAAGAACATTTAGGTTCCCCTGCAAAGTCAGGTTTTGGGCCTCCAAGTTGGATTTTACAAAGGATAGGTAATTGGCTTTGGAACCCCTAAGACCCTGGGTCCCCCCACGATGCGGGATTTTTATGGGGGTGTACGCTACGCCACTGTCGTTTCCACATAGGTAGGTTTCGATTATTAATTTTTTTTCTTCGTATAACCGCGATCACCCTAATGCGTATATTCTACAAAATTTTCAATTTCTGTAGTTTGTAATTTATATATCAGTGGAGAGAATACCTCTATTTTATCAATACTATATTCTTTGGGATATAAGAGTAGAGCAGCATAAAAAGCTTACAAATAATACTGTCTATATCAGGGATGTCGAACCAATGGCACGCGACACATTTTGGGCACGCCACCGATCAAAACAGTTTACATTTTAGTTCAAAATAACCAAGTTCACTGTGAAGTATTACGACCAAATGCGAGTATTCGGTCGTAGTGCATGAGGCGGCTGGGAGCACACTCGTTTGTTATTGTCTTACAATCCTAATATAAGTTATTTGTCATCTAATCTGCAATAACAGGAGTCACACTAATGTTACTTCAATTTTAAGTATGCGCATAACTAAAACATTTGCGACAATACAGCGCAAAATATATTTTTTCGTAGTAAATAAAGAGTTTTGAGTTGTTAGTATTTTAGTTGTAGTTATATAATTTTCCCAATAATCACAAGTCAATATTATTTGACGGCACGTCTGCACCTCATTAAACATTTTTTCCGAAAAAAATGGCACGTTGATCCATAAAGGCTCGCCACCCCTGGTCTATATGAAACGAAGCAATTTTCCATCGATGCAAGCGAAGGAATAGTATTTCAGGAAGGACTTCCCTTACTTGTACACAAAACCAACTTTTGCCCTCAAACATTAGAATTTGTTTTTAAAAAAAGCATCATGTTTACTGTTTATCGAAATAAACATCTAGAAGTATAGGCAGCATATTTGGCGGACAATATTTCATTCGTTCACAAACAGTTTTCTAAATATTTCCATATTTTCAAGCTGAAAACTTTCGATTAAATTTTTCTAAACTTTTTATCGTTCTTTTTTTATAAAACCTCAAGTTCTATTTTAAAAAGTTTGGCTTTCAGTATCACTGGTTTTAATCTTTACAAACTTTCTATTTTTTCAGCTCGTTTAAAAAGATTTGCGTTGATGTGTGTGTGTGAGTGGTTTATGTTTAATTTTTCAAACACTTTCCTTATCATTCACAATTCTCTGTAGCTTAATAAACTTTTTTAAACGAACTTTATGTATTGCTACGACTTTATTATCAGGTGTTGCTCATTTAATTCTAATCTCTATCCCTTAGGAATGGATTACCACAAAAAACTAGTTTCTGCGATAGATTATTCCAAAACACAATTTATATTTTTCGGGAAATATAAAAACAAAATGTCTAGTCGGTAATTAGAATGCAGGATTGTATCACTTGATATTTTTAATGAGCAATCTTTTCGCTTATTTTTTTTATTATTATTATTATTTTAGAGAAAAAAAAACCAAACGATTTTAAAGTTAAGCGCAAAATAATTGTTTTCATTAACTGCATACGACCGATGTTCTTACAATTTAATGTTAAGAACAATTGCATGGATTTTTTTTTAAAGATGATTATTTATAATGACTCCAGACTGCTATTGTCTTGTAGGTAATTACTTATGATCAACACAAGATTTTAATTTGCAAGGGATTTAAATACATGAAATCAGAAGTCGAATTTTCAACAGCTATTGTGTCTATTTTCTATGATCCGTTTCACATGAGTGAATACTCTGTATCCGATACATTAAATCGTTTTTTAAAAAAATTTTAGCATATGCTAATTATCCTTAAGGATCCAGTTCCTATTTTTTTCGTGTAATGAAATTAACCTAGAACTGATGAATTATACGTGGAAAACTCTCTCTCTCTCTATATATATATATTCTGTGATAAAAAAATTAATTATCTGAATTTTGATTAATTTGACTCGTTTTTAAAAAGTCGCTACTATTAAATTATATGTTAATCCAAAGAATGTAATAATTATTATGAAAAAAATGAGAAATTTTATTTTTAAATGAAAACTGCAAATCTGGATACCTGTAGTCGAAAAGAATAATTCTATTTGCAAGTTGTTTTTCTTTATATCTAAAAATAAAAAACAAATTCTTGCACGAGAGTAGAATATAAATTTCCTTTTCTTTTATTTTATTTCATTTATTTATTTGTTATATATATTTAGTACCTCTATATAGTCCATAAAGCATTTGTTTCGTCGTTTTTGAATCAAGGTAAATCGAATGTAAAATTTTTTAAAAATGTTAGCAGCATTTAGAACACATAAAAATAAAGCTTTAAAAATGTACAAATATTCCATTGTATTCGGTATCAGCTCAAATTCTTTGCTCTTTCCGAAAAGTAAAAATGTTTTATGGTATTTGTTTATTTCTCTAATTTTTCACTCTTAATTTTCGAATTCAGTACCTTTTAATATGCTTGCTTATTTTCATTAAATTAAATTTAAGCCTTTCACCAATTCATATATATTTACTTTCTAGTTTGAGAATTAACTTTCCTCTAGAGAATAATTTTTGTACAATGTCAGCATTTTTTAAGTGCATGATTGAATTTTGAAAGCAATATTAACTGGAAACTAACAAGGTATGATAATAATATTATCTTGAATTATCTTTGTATTTCAAATTTTATCATGAAGGATGTTATAATTTATATATAATTTTCATACATGTAAATATATAATTATCAAAATTTAAAAATATGCATTTTTATGTGCTTATTTTAGTTTCTTCTAACATGTTGATTGAAAATTACTTCCGAAAGTTTGGTCAAATTCTATATATTTTTAAAACCAATTGTTTAAAAAAATCATTTTTTTTTCTTACTTATAGCACTAGGTTTACACAAACATTACTGTATACCTATTCTTACGGATGCCCATTGAATTGAAGAATACAGGAAACGTATTTTCTTTGAAAAAAAGTTTGTGATAAACGCGATGTCGCGCTTATTAGTGTTTGAGAGTTAGTAAAAAGATCAGCCATATCAGAAAAATTTTAATTTATTATTTTCTCCCTTAAATTAACAACCCAGGTTAGGAAATGCACACTTGTATTAAGTGTAGGAGCAAATATACGGTAGATAGGATACTAATATTTGATTATAATTGAATTAACACTCTTGGAACGCTGTGGATGTCTACGGTCTAAATTACCGCAATTCCGTTCTCAATTGTTCGATTTCCGGTCGTTATTATTCAATTCTAACTTATTGACTAAATCGTCAATTATCAATCTTCGATCATTCAGCAATTATTCGTCGAGTAACTCTCCACTACTACCTCTCAATTACTTTCCACTAACCACTAACTTTACGCACCTAAAAGTCGATGCTTAAATAAAACACTTAATTTACATAAACTGTGTCTTCTTCTTCGGGAGAAAGTTTGCAATAGAACAATATTTAAAAGAAACAGATTTACCCCAAGAGGATTAGTGAAGGCTTGACGATAGACCCGTTACAAGTTTAATTTTAAAATAAATGCAGTTTTAGCAGACTTAATAAAAATTAATTAAATCTTTTATACGATTAAATTAATCTATTATTTTCATGCATTTTTTGCAGACATATTCTGTACTCTGTATACGCATCTCGTTAGAGAGCTCAAAACTTTTGTAATATCTGTTGGCTTATGACAGAGGTGGTGAACCTTTTTGGATCAGCGTGCCATCTTTTCTAAAAAAGTGTTTAGTGGGGTATAGACGTGCCGCCAAATAATTTTGACTTGTGATTTTTGGAAAAATAATCAAATTAAGTACTAACCACTCAAAACTCTTCATTTACTATTAAAAATACATTTTGTACTCCATAGCAGTAAATGTTTTGGATATGCATGTAATTCCAATTAAAGTAACATTAGTGTGACTTCTGTTGTTGCCGATCAGATGACAAATAACTTATATTAGGATTGTAAGATGTTACTTTTAGCAGGACACATGCTGAATTAGTCATCTGCCAAAGAGTTTTCTAAGTGAGTCTTAAATGTTATTCATCTCTGAAAATAATGATTCTCGTGCATAGGTAGATGAAAATATGGTTAAAAAAGCATGAGCCAGCTTCTTCAAACAGTTAAATGTATCTGAAATCGAATTCCATGTTTCCAAAATTTCGTTACAGACATTTTTACTTATATTGCTTGTTAATTTTCTGTTTCCATCAGTTCTGACATTTTTCTTGTTTTAATAAATTTTTGAATCCATATTGAACTAGACTGGAAATCAAGTACACTTGCATTTCAAATTCTTCAATTTTTTCCAATCGAATTGGGACAAGTTCAGTTTATCAAATGAAGTCACATCAGGGTACATAATAATTATGGAAATAAGTTCTTGAATAACTTTTTTTTCGTCTGATTTTTGCAAGTTCGGGAAGTATTAGTAGTTTCTTGTAATAATATCGTTTCTGAAAATATGCAATTTAGCGTCAAAAGCATTGAGATCCCTCTTGAAGGTAACAATTTTTATTTGTGTCTTGAGGTTTTACATTCAATTCTTTGAAATTTTGGCATATGTCTGTAAAAACGCGACTGATCCCTCGCGTTTATTCGTAATGCTTCATAGTGAACTTTGTTATTTTGAACTAAAATGCTAGCCGTTTTGATTGAACTAAAATGCTAACCAAGTGATTGTGTCACGAGCCATCAATGGCACGCGTGCGATTGGTTCACCATCCCTGTCTTATGATTTTTATTTAGTTTCTGCGTTCTAACTACTTTTACATTTTTCAACATAAATATAATTTCTTGCACAAAAACGATTTATTACGATTAACCATAATATATCTTCTAACCCACTGGTCCTACATCCCCGGGCCACGGACCGGCACCGATCCGTCGATCAAATAGTTCCGGGCCAAACAAGGAATAATAAATTATTTATATTTTATTTACTGCAGTGCATTTCTCTCGTGTGTGTACGACTTTTTACAGAAATCACTTTTATATCCAATTTTTGCAGTAACTGTATTTAATTCTAAAAGCCTCTTTAAATACACAGTTACATTAAAATTATTAAATCAAAACAATCTAAAATATAAACAGTCCACCCCCCCCCCCCGTCAGTGGGCTGCGATAAAATTATTAAACGTTGACCGGTCCATGTCGATAAAAAGGTTGGGGAGCACAGGTCTAGCTTACCCGAATATATATCATACAAAATTTTTAAAGTATAGGATTTAGGGGAAAATAAATTTGAGTGTGCATTCGTCTTATTTATTGCACCAATAATTGCCAACATAAATTGGAAAAGAATAACAGTAATGTTTTTTTACGTTATTTTGCTTATGAATTCAGAAAACTGTAGTTTTAGTAGTTTCGAATCTCATATTTAGAAATAAAGAATAATAAAAAAAATAATCCAAGTTTTTTTAATAAAAAGATTAGTTCTCTCTCGAAATGAATGAAATGCAATCATTATAAAGAATGAAGCTTTAAGCATTATTAATGTAGTTATTCTCTATTTCACTAAAAATATCTTTGCTGGTAAGTAAAGAATTTACATTACACCCCTGGAAAAAACAACAACAAAAAAAAATGTTTTGATTGGGGATGTCTGTGTTTTTTCTAAATATCACTTGTTCCTTCTTAAGTGGAGCACATTTTTTTACAAACTTTTAAGCTTCACTTACAGAAAATCTTTTTAGCAAACATAGTTGATATTCTATTGTAAGGAACTCCGTTCCATTCTTTTTCTTCAAGTCTTAGCAGCATCAGAACACTAAGCCAAAAATCCGCAAAAACTCCCGCGCAGTTTTTTTTTTCCTGTTTCCCTCCACAATGATACTTTTTTTTTATTACAACCCACTGATATATTTTTTTTCTTTACCTACGTCACACAGCCATTTTCAACATCCACCCACACGTATTTTTTTGTCGACCGCTTTTGGATAATACAATCTATGGCAAGAAGAAAAAAAGGCTCAGGTGAGGTGTGTTCTTCTGTCCTAAAACCGTCTGACGCAAGATCAGAGAAGGTGACACACAAAAAGTGACAGATTTAGATCATAAGGTACCCACTGAAACTTCTCAAATAACTATCTTTTTCCTTTCCCCAAACGTTAAAATTATCAACGTATTTTTTTTACACATAATTTCCTAATTTTTTTTACTATATACGTAAATGTATTATTCTCTTTTGAAAGTTTAAAATACAACATATATGTTGTTATACTGTTTTCACATTCCTTCTTCTGTTCAACTCTAATAATGTTGTAAATTTACAATAGTTCAATTGATTAACTTAGCAATAAAACAAAACAATAATTTCAAAATTTTACCACTTCATAATCATATATATTTACATTATTTCTCAAATTTTTAAAGAATTTGAGAAAAAACTTTAAAAGTTATAAAGAAATAGATATTGGGCAATTTTTGAAAAATATGAAAATCAGTACGTTACACCGCGCAGGATCCTGAAGTACAAAATTTATCAAAATTTACAAAATTCATTTTACTTTGTTTTACTTTAAAATGTACACTTTTGAAGTTATACTAACTTTTAAGAAATTTAGAGAAAAAAATATTTTTTTAAATACAACTATAACGAAAATTTTAAATTTTAAGAAAAAAATAAATTAAAATTCAAATAAAAAAAATTCTATTAATTTTTTTTTTGAAAATTGACGTATTAGTTATGAAGAGCCTTATTTTAAACACGTGCATAAAATTTCAAATTGATATCATAAATAGTTTCTGAGAAATCCTGCGTGCAAGCTAAAGTTTTTGTTTTCCGGAAAATGAAGTTAAAGATAAGAAAGAGATAGGGGGTTTTCGTTTAAGTTTCACTACTTATTTCTCAATAACTTCGGAAGTTTTCACAGTATCAACCTAATTTTGATACCAAAATGCTCAGAGATTAATTAAATTAATTTAATTAATCTTAAGCTTTAACATATGTGTTTTTTCAAAAAATTGAAAAATTTGCAATTTAAGAGTCCTGAAAGCTCTTAAGATATAAAGTTTATTTTTACTGTAATTATTACAATATTCACGCATTTCTTATGTCTAAAATATTTATTGGCATCGAAATTATATGATTTAAAGAATTTGTCGGGGAATATAACTGTGCCACAAGAACAAAATTGAATTTTTTACTAGCGTTTTGTGTAAATTCAGAGTAAGTCTTTTAAATACTTCAGTGTAGTACCCTAAAAGAGAAATAATTTGAGAATAAAGTGTTTTTGCATTCTTTTGTATTTCAAATAGACTTTTTTACTTGTTAACAGAACTGTAGCTATAATGATTGCATTACAAGTCCATTGTTCATCGTTTTGTTTTAGAATGTACTACACATTACATTCGGACAAAAATTGTTCTGGGTTTTTTTTTAGCAGCACAGAAGTGTGTATTAGAGACAAATATTTACTTTAAGTATAGTGCTGGAGAAATATATCATTTGTTTCAATTTAAGTATTAATGACCCCCTTCCCAATCTAAATTTAAAGAAGTGAAACCTACATTGAAATCGGACTGTAATTAAGCTCTGAGAAATAAAAAAAGATCTAAATTTTATCAGAGACTTGTCATTTAAAAACAATGTAAACACACGAAGTTTGCGTTTATTTCTATTTGATATTTGGTGATTGTTTACTTGTTTTATTAACATTGTTCTTCAAAGCAACATGAAGGGTATTGGGGACAAACGTCGTAGTTTTAAGCCAAAGCTCCACATTTCTGTCAAATTGGGGATTGAAGTCTTGGTGTTCCTGAAGACTCACAGCATTGAGAGGCTGATGTACGTTAACACTTTATCTACCTCATTATGATTCACTGTAAATTCTTTCATGTAATTTTTTTTTTTAATTACTACATTGAAAATTAAGGGATATACATAAATAAAATACTCAACTTTTGGAAATTTAATTTGAAAGAGCTAATTAATTAAATTGGTACTTTAAAGTATCGTCAGTCTCCAAAGGTCTCAAATATTCTCATAACACTAAAAGACCGAAAGACTTTTTTAACGCAGTTTTAACACTTAAAAATGCTAAATAACCAGAGAACACTAATATTTTAGAGCACAAAATTCTTATTTTTTAAGAATAATAAATTTTTGAAATTTATTTACTTTTCTTACACATAAACTTAATTTGATGATATTCAAAGAAACAGTTCTTTTTCATTAATGCACAAAAATTCATTACACGTTGTGCATTTTGAGTGAGGTTTCGATTGAAAGTTTTTTAAAGCACTGATTTTGGAGTAAGAAATGCTGTATTTTCTTAACATGAACTGCTGCACCTTGAGTTCAGTCACTTGTTCGTCATCTTTCGTTCGTCTCAAATTCCAGCAGATTATTTGCTGGAACTTCTTCATCTGAAGAATCATCTATTAGTACATCATTGATTTCAGATAGTAGGTTCTGTAATAAATTCAAAGCCTCTTGAAGACAGGGTTTCTTTTTTCCAAAGATTCTAAGAAAAGGAAATAATAATAATAATAGTACATTGAAAATCTACTATTGTTATTAAATCTCAGTACACATAAAGAAATTAAAATGTTGTTAATTTTTGAAATAGAATAGATATTTCATTTAACTGTGTCGCAAACAAAACAAGCTCTGATTCAAAGTCAATTTTTTTTTTTTGAAAACGTTAAAATAAAGCAATAAAAAAGCTAAATAAATAAGTTAAGCTAAAAGTAATGCCAAAAAAAGCATAAGTCTTTTGCACTATAGTGATGACACTATAACACTACAAAAAACAACAATAAGCCACACGGACGGAAAAAAACTCAAGTTCTTATTCGAACACCCAGTGTGCTGTCGGTACTTATAAGTACCACAAAGTTATTCAACTGTAAAATTAATTATATACACTGTTCACTTAAAATAATTAGTCAAATCGTTTTCTAAGGTCTTCCTTAACATATAAAAAAAATAATAAGATGCTTACCTTTTAACATTAACTACTTTTTCGGAACAAAAATGGCAATCTTCGCAATCCAATCAAAAAGTCAGCTAAAAACGCAGTTTCTTCTTTAAAACTATTCGCCTTTTCCACTAAAATACTCATCATAAAACCCATGTGGCTTGAAAGTGTGGATTTAATTCCTGTTAAGTATCGTCAGAGCATTCGTAAAAATGGTTATTCTATGTAATTTTAAAGCGAGTGGTACTTACAAGTACCTTCGGTAGATAAGTGGTTAAATCTATCGAAGATCATCCCATTCGCGTGGTTGGGTACTTTGGGCAGTAGAAGCCATATAGGAAACATAATTTTTTAAAATATTTGTTCCGTTTTATAAATTTTTCTAATATATGTTTCTGGCGTTTGTAGTCTTTTTATCTATACATTCCAGAAAAACTCAAAATTATTTTCAGAGTTGCAGCAGAAGTCAGGTAAAGATTTAATGAATTCTCGTGCACATAATTTTCAATTTACTTTAAAAATTCTTTTTCAAAATTATTAACATTTTAAATATTAGTATTACAGAACAACGTCAAATCTTAATCCTAATTTTTTATATCCGGTTCATATCAGATATACTAAACAACTGTTTTAAATTTTCAGATAAATCTCTTATCAGTTATAATATATTTCGTTTTATAATTTACGTAAAATGAAATATCTACACCTTTTGATGTAAAACTTTCGAATTATTTTATGGGTAATTTTATATGAAGTATAGAGAGAGAGAGAGAGAGTCAAAGAAAACACATTTCTCTTTTTTAAAAATTTTCAACTTTAAAAAGAAAACTTTTATAATAGAATTGGGAAATAGTATTTCAAACTTAAACTCTCAAGGAAAAAAAAAGATAAATGCATTTCAGTTCTTCCAGTAATTGTTTTTATCCCTCTCTCATAAGTATTGTGTTGCCATCCCATTCTAGTAAATATAAGACTTTTAACAAATTTCAAGATCCTTATTTTATAAGAATACAATAAATGTTTTTATTTACCTATTATTTCTTTTTTTATTTTTGAAAATATAAAATATGTTTATAACACTACATTCTTTTTATGAGAATGTTTTTAAAGGATGTTTTCAGCCTTCATTCTTCTTAGAATTTCAATTTTTCGTGTTAAAAAAATATTTTTAATATTGTTCAGACGATTGACAAAATGTTAAAGATTTATAGATTGTTGTTTATGCAACAGAGGGAAATAATCATTTTGTATTCAACAGATTTTTATTTTCATTTTATTCTTTCGATAAAAAAAAAATAAAAAATAAAAAGGTTGGAATTTAAATTCTAAGGGCTTACAAATTTCAATCTCATGGGCAGTTTCTTATAAATATTTTCTGAATGCTACTAAGTAATGCTGATTCTCAGAGCAAAGATTTATTATAAAAACAGAAACATCTTTTTTTATTACTTCCGAGTGATGGAAAATATCTCCTATCAACTTATTTTTATAGTTTTGTTTGTCGTTCTTCCTTTGTTGGGACCGAGTTTTTGTGGGCGTACTGTTATCTGTTGTTGCCCTTGAATGAATCGGTTGTCAAAGAAAATGAATGTACATCCTATTTAAAGATGAAAAATTTAAACAAAACATTGAAATATTAAAAACATTTCAGTTTTGAAAAAGAATTTTTCTTTTAAATCTTTGTTGTTGTTGTTTAAACACAAAAAACTATTAAATAAAAGAAAATGAATGACAAATATTTGCTATGATGAGATTCGTTAATGAGTAAAAAATAAGGTTTTTCTATTTCATAAAAAATGTACATGCAAAATAAAAGTAATAATAATACGATTAAAAAATGCAACTTTGTTATTAAAAGCATTTCATTAGTGACACTTCTTTTTTTATAATCTCCAAGTACTTACAGAAACATTTTGCAGCATTATTTTGACTCCAAAATTGCTCTTCTTTGTAAGAATTTTTATTTCCTCATTAATTTCGGAAGTATGGTTTTCCGTGTACCATTGAATTTCATTGTCAAAATAATTTCACTTTTCCGAGAGTATTAGAAGCTCTACAAAGTTAATAATTAGAAAAAGAAAAGTTACGCATAAAATTGTGAACTAATAAATAATTTACGATCAAAATATTTTTGAAAATTTTTGTATTGTAATCATTAACGAATTTCTAAGGAAGAATTTTCTACATCACTCTATGAAATTTTCATTTTTAGCTTTTATCAGCTAAGTGTTTAAGCAGATAAGATATTTGGTCATTAAAAAAATCACTTTTATAATACATTTAGGACTCTATTTTAGATTTTCAAATCACTTTTTGCTGTAACAAGAGTTGATATCTTACAAGGAGAGGGCCCGACTAAGGAAATTCATTTGGGGTCGAGACTTGGTGTAATAATAGTACTCCTTTAGGGTGTTCAACCCTCAGTGTAATTCCGCCGAATGGCTAATCAATTCGGAGAAAAAAGCCTTCGAAATTCATGCTTAGCTTTTATACAATTAAATTTCAATTTCCTCCGAAGATTTCGTAGCTTGGTTGATATATCGTCTGCATACCACGCGCGAGGTTTGGGTTCGATTCATCGGTCAATTTTTTTTTCATTTCATTTAATTATTTTTAAAATTAAATAAACTTATTTATGAAAGGTTTATTAAATATTAAATGACATTTTATGTAATTATTTTGTATTTTATAAAGTAAAAACAATTAAATAAATTTATTATTTAAATTATTTATTATTAAAATTATTTTAAACTATTATTAATAAAAATATTTAAAATAATTAATAATTAAAATTATTTAAAATAATTATTGTTTAAAATTATTTAAAATTATTATTATTTAAAATCATTTAAAATAATTATTATTTGAAATTGTTTGAAGTAATTTTTAATTACAATAATTAGTAATTAATAATTAATTAATAAGAACTATTATTAAAATTATTAATTTTTTATTAAAATTATTATTAATTTTTTGCTAAATTTATTATTTATTATTGAAATAATTATTAATTTTTTTAGAATTACTTAAATAAACTTTTTAAAATTATTTAAATGTATTTAAAAAGGACTTATTAAATGTTTTATAAAGTTATACAATAATTAAATTTATTAATAAAATATAATATAAATTAAGTATAATATAAATAATTAATGAATAATATTAATATATAAATATAATATAAATAATTAATAAATAATATTAATATATAAATATAATATAAATAATTAATATTTAAAAAAAATTTTTATATATAGTTAAATATATATAAAAAAATATATTTTTATTATATTACTTATAAAATAATTAATTTAATAATAATATACTTTATAAATTATTTTATATTATATATAATATTTTATTTAAAGTATATTTTGTTTCACATTATAAAACTATTTGTAACTAATTTTTTTGTATAACATCATTTAATATTTATTATATTTATTATATATTTTATTATAAATATTATTTATTAATATAAAAATATACTTATAAAATTTAATATAAATATTTATATAGTTACAGTATTTTTTTACTTTATAAAATACAAAATAATTACATAAAATATCATTTAATATTCAATAAACCTTTCATAAATAAGTCTATTTAATTTTAAAAATAATTAAATGAAATGAAAAAAAAAAAATTGACCGATGAATCGAACCCAGAACTCGCGCGTGGTATGCAAATGATATATCAACCAAGCTACGAAATCGTTTGAGGAAATTGAAATTTAATTGTATAAAAGCTAAGCATGAATTTCGAAGGCTTTTTTCTCCGAATTGACTGGCCATTCGGCGGAATTACATTGAAGGTTGAACACCCTAAAGGAGTACTACTATTACACCAAGCCTCGACCCCAAATGAATTTCCTTAGTCGTGCCCTCTCCTTGTTAGTATATTTTATTTTCTCAAAATCTGTTTTGATACTTCTTCACAGGCGTGACAGCATGAATGGACTCAGGCTTTTCTCAAAATTCCATACCATGCCGTCCTGTTCTTCGCAAAGGTTTTCTATTTTGTCACCTTCATAGTTTTCAAACCTTTTTTCAAGCAGTTCGTACAACTAAAATTTAGCCTTCTTTTTTGGATGTCGAATGGTTTAGCCAAAAAATTACTCTTAATGGTTCGATTATAATCCAAATTTATTAGTTGTCATGCTCATTTCATCTCTACTGTATTGTTATAAATTTAATAATATTTAGCTCTTTAGATAGTTTGTAAATTTCCAAACTGATTCTTCTCCGGTAATTAATACATATTTACCGAACTGAACTGAAGTGAACTCAGTAGCGAAACAACCCATGAGGGCCAAGACTTAAAGTGCCTATCTCAGTATACGTGATCTTAGGTGCTGAGGTGCATGTGCAGATGTTTTGGTCAAGTGGCCAGTCTGACGCAAAACCCCCAGTTTTCAGATCCCAAGCAAGCTTGGTACTCATTTATCGACCCACTAAAGGGATGAAAGGTTGAGGCGACTTTGCCCAGCCCGGGATTTGAACCCCAGACCTGTAGCGTGGGAGCGTGATGCACTACCACTGGGCTTCAATTACTACACATTTATTTCCACCAAATATGCTTCTTAAAATTCTTTCTTCAAATGTAGCAAGAAAACATTTATCTTTCTCAGTCATTGCCCATGTTTCAGAAGTGTATGAGAGAATGAGCCTAGTTAATATTTTATTTTTATACTACATGTGCAATATTTAACAATGTCAGGGAGAAACAATTAAAAATAATAAGTATGATGTGTCCGAAAACAATGGCTACTCTTTCAAAAACTACCTAAAAATAAGCAAAGATTTTTACTTATGGTTTTGTACGTAAAGAAAATATTGGAGATTTGTAAAAGGAAATGCAAATTATTCATGGCGCTATATCCACGTTTCGCAACATTCTCGTTTCAAAATGACTTCACTACAACAACAAGCGCAAGTTGTAGAAGAGCTTATCGAATTAAAATCTTTAACACATGTACAGCGTAAATGGAGCTCCTCCTCACTGGATTTTAGAAGTGATAAAAAGTTCTCTGGGAGTTGGATGGAAAGAGGAAGTCCAATACCTTGGTCACTTAGATCTCCAGACATAACATTTTTGGACTTCTTGTAGGGCTTTGTTAAAAATATTGATTACCGACCTCCAATTCGTAACACTGATAAATTGATATTTCGGATTACAGTGGTCATTCAGATTGTTGATCCTGCTTCATAGAACGTTGCTAGGAATTTCGTATAGAATCGATGTTTTCCGTGCAACTATTAGGACGGACATCGAAATCTTGCAATAAAACATTGTAAAAAAAACCCCCACTTTGGTATTTTCTTTATGGTACACACACAGAGACGTATTAAGGCATGGGCCCACTGTGCCCAGGGCCTCCCCTTCGTAGGGGGCCTAATTTCACTCTCGACTCAGTATTAATAAGATTATGATCCGGATGATTTAAACGGTCAAATATTATCCCCGTACATATTCTCCGAAAAACATGGACTTTCAAACTGCATGTCAACTGGTAAAAGTGGTTGTTATAAGATGACCATTGTCAGTGTATAGGCCTAGGCCTAACACCATAAAAAATAATTCAACTCATTTAGTCGAAATGCGGCAATCAGCCAAGCCATTTTGTGCTCAAGTTTTTGAGATTGTAAGTCGTGCACATTTATTTGTTTCAAATGACCGTTTGTACCAGTATTTGACAATGCATGCGATATATGCATACTTTTAAAGATCACAGGTAGGGCCTACTTTTGCTTAGGGGTCCCAGGGCCTCAAAAAAGCTTAAGATTTCTCTGGGCCCTGGGTCTCAAAAAGCCTTAAGACGTCCCTGAACACACACACAGGGAAAAAAGTGTAAGTGAATATATTTGCTTGCTTATTTGTAATTAGTATTTTAATGTGTAGTCATTCCTTTTTCATGTTGAATTAAATTATTTAAAGAACTTGTTGAAAGTTTGCTTTTGAGTCTGAATATGGGAAATAAAATGAATTACAAATAGATATAAATAGTTCAATAGTTTAATAGGTATAATAGTTCTGTATAAAGTTGTAAGAAAGAAAAGCAGTTTCATAGAGACCAAAGTATACTATCTTTTTTTTTTGAAAAAAAATTTAAATTTATCTTTCTGTTTTCAAGGAAACTTACAGAATCAATAAATGAAATGAAACTATTACAATAATCGTACAAAAGTGTAAATGATTTCTTAAAGGGACAATTCTTATCCTAAGTGCAGTTTGTAGGACACATATTACTTGAACCCAAGCGTAGCGTTTGAGCACACGGAACAACTTTCAAAAAGGCTACTTAGAAATAAGTAACATATCATTAGCAATTTCAAAAGTTCCAGTGACTGTAACTGCCGTTTCAAGAAATACTTCTTTCTTGGAGTTTAAAAATATAAGTATTTCTCTCACAGACATCAAATGAAACACTAGAAGACGATGTTTTCATTGGAGAAAGACGCATCATCTACGAATCGCGTTCTTGAAATATAACTTTTATCTTTTTTCTCTCTTTTTTCCATCAGAATTTTTTTTTTCTTTCAACCGTCTTCGAAATTAACTAAAAGAAGTAAAGAACTGGAAGGGGAGTTGCAGAATAAAGTTAGAAAGGTTTCTAGTGAAGCAATATATTTGACATTTTGTTTTTAAGATTTTAGAAAAGGCATACAACAAAATTAGCTGTATGTATAAGTTTTTTTAAAAAAAGTTTGTCAGCCTGTTCTCTGTTACTGGATTGATATAACATTTGACTGAAATAATTTCTACAATTTACATTTGTACGATGTTATTGAGTAGAAAACGTACAACTAGCGAATAAATGATAGAAGCAAAAAGAATTTGCCACTTTTTTGTATTGTTTATAAACAATAATTAATCAATTTTTTTTAACCGGAAAGAGAGGATTAGTTTTACAAAAAGATTCCCACTCGGACACATAAAATTCAGTGAGATATTAAGAAAAATAGGGACAAAAAATAATTGACTCAAATCTAGGAGAATAAATATAGTTGTAGTTCACAATAAAATTTTATTTTAGTTACTTTTTATTAAATAGTTACACTTAATATAAATATGTATATACATCCTTGCAATTTTCCATTTTCCTTTCTATATAGGGTGTGGGACTATTTTTTCTATTTGTTACTATTTATTTATTATTTAAATTTAATCATTCTAATAAAATAGTATAGTAAAAAAGAAAGAAATCACATTCTCAGAAATGAGGACATCCCAGGCGGGATTCGAGCCCACGTCCTTAGGATTAGAAGCCTAATGCGCTATCCATTGCGCTACAGGGACACAACAAACGATTTTCTTTTCTATATACGGTGTTGGACAATTATTTTTGTCTCTTACTGTTTATTTATTTTTCAATTTAATTAATGAATTAATATTTGAAAAAACTGTATTAACATCAAGTGTCATTCACTACAAATTCAAAAAAAATGTATTTGAACTTGAATGGAAGAATTGAAACTATTTTATTGACGATTGGAAATTTGAACAAGATATATATGACATGATTTTAGAGTCAGAAACAGACTTAGTTTTAAAAAAGGTCTTTATTTGATCAAAGTTAGACATCATCTGACGCAAGAGGCAGAGAGAGAAAAAAGAACCCCACCGAATATCTTAAGTGGGTTAAACACTTAAAACACCGATCGCGGAGTCCATGAGTGCTCTTGAAAGTTAATGCTGACATATAGGGCTATTAAATATAACGATCTGGAATTAGACATGTTTATTGACTAGGCCATATGTTCGGAAGAAATAAATGGGAGGTTAATTTGATTCTTGAAGAGGTGAGGAGGTAATATAAAAGTGAATTACTAGATAGGGAATTTAATTTTTAATCTAATTTAATTATCCTTACATATATATATATATAGGGAGAGAGTGAACTAATAGTAGGAATTGAAAAATATTATAAAATTAAAAGTATTATTTGAAAAAAAATGCTTACAATTCTTTACTATTGAAAAATTTATGGTGTATTCACATACAAAGTTTAAAAAACACTATTATTTAATAAAGATACATTATTGTTAATGAATAAAAGGGAGCCAAAATATGGAGTAAAATAGAAATTAGAATTTATCTTTCTGTTTCAAACAGACGACTTCATTAACAGTCAAATAAGATTTCCTTCATAAATAAGAAACAAAAAAAAAAAATTATGATTTAGAGAAATTACAACTGAATGAAACGTAGATAAAACATAACATAAGATATTTAACATTTTTTTCATTTAATATTTTTTTCAAACGTCTTTTGTTCGAGTTTTACGAGACTGAACACATATGCTGAATTTCAACTTCTTTAATCTGGCGTTCTGATAGATGAAGTGAGTGGCTTAGCCAAAGTTCTTTTGTTTGGGTTATGGCTTGGATATAAAGCTACGATGTGTGTAGTTTTGGCAACACTAGCGAAGCTCATTCCTGATTGGTCATTCGAGGGACATGTGTTGGATCATCAAAAATGTGATTAGGGAATTATTGTTCGATTTTTATAGCACAGTAGTGGTCGAAAGAGGCTTTTTCGTTGACAGGAAATGTGTCAGGAATGGTTGTATGGACTGGCAGTTATTTTATACAGTTTTTTGGTTATTATGTGAATGGGACGATTCAGTCTTTGGAGAATACTCTCGTGAAACATTTTCTGAATACAGTAGTATGACGCAGCAGAGAAATTGAGTTAGAAAGAAAAGTTATATAATAAATAATTCTGAAAATACCTTAATGTCCGCGACGGTAATTGCATGTTGGGTTTCTCTTGTGAAATATTAAGTAGTATTTCCTGAGCATTGAATAGTTAATAAAAAAAGTTGTGTTTTTTGGAGGGGGAAACCGTATTATCTACGAATTGTTCTAGAAGAAAACCTTAAGGAATTTTAGACTTTTTTTTCTGTAGAAACTTATTTATTTTTTTAGCTGAACTCTCTAAAATTATCTAAATAAATTCAAGATGAGAAAATTTTTTAAAATTTAGATATGTTGCTTTTTTATGGGGCGGGATGGAGGGTGGAATACATCTTGTCTACAATATGTTTTAGCAGAAAAAATTTAGAACTCTTTTCCGTTACAGCTAATTTATTTTTCCAATTGCACTTTCTAAACTTGATGAAATAAATTCAAAATGAAAAAAAAAATTCTAAGACTGAGAGTTTAAAAATTCCTTCCGTGCAAATTTTTGAGTTCTTGTTTTAAAGTATTATGCTTGGAACAGGATTCTTTAACATTTAAAACAATGAAAGGGACCTACATTTAAAATTCAATTCACCCTATCAAATATACTGATTTTTAATATTTTACTAGAATAAATTTTTAGAAAAATCTTAGTGGTAACTAATACGTACTTTTTAAAAGAAAGTATGTGTAAAAATCAAAGGACGGAAAAAGCCAGAGATGATTATCTTGAAACACGTAATTGCATTTATCATGTGACTATGACGTCATATGAATTTGGCACATTTGATGTCTTTTTAATCGTCAGTTCATCAAAAAGCTTGTATATTGTTATGCATTTAAAAAAGTTTTTTTTCTTTACCAAATTAAAATATCACAATTACTTATAGACAGGTTTTAGAGGGAAAATTAGGAACTTTAAAATTAGTTCGTATAACTTTCCGAAAGTTTTAGTCCTTGATATGTACTTGTATGATCTACAATAATAGTTTTAGATTTCAAATTTTGCTTCTAAATTCTATAAACTAAAAAAATTGATTAATTTTTACAAATATTTATTTTTTTTAGAAAAAAAAGTTATAAGTAAAGCCTACTTAAAGAAGTGATTTGTTTTTTTTAAAAAAATAATTTAGAAAATACATTTTTTTAAGAAAAATTTTATAATTTTCTTACGAAATAATTACTTTTCATATTTTTGAAAATAAAAACACAAACACTTTAATGCATAATAGAAAGCATTTTCAAATAAAAATTTAAAGTGAATACTTACAGAAAATTTATTTTTGAAATGTTTTATAAGAGAGAATTTATTAAAAACTTGAGAAGTCTGAGAGATTAATAACGAAGCTGTTCTAGAGAAAAAAGAAAAAACGTTATATAAATAAACATTTTTCTGTCGGAAAAAAACTCTCAAATATATATCACATTTTAAATGAACATTTTCTTTTTATTTCATTTTTTTTTATTTAAAAACTGAAAAAAATCGAGTAACAAATTATTCATTTTCATTATCTTGAGCGCAGCCCCTTTTTAAAACTAAAAATTACGAGGAGTGTAAAAAATTGAGTTTGGAGGAGGTGATGTGATGTGAGTAGCAACACATTGTCAGACCCTATCTTGTTTTCCTCTTCTTTTTCCCCTTAAAAAAGTTAATAACAAAGAGTTCAGATGTCTAACTATGAAAAGAGTTGAGATTTTGGAAACAATCCAAGAATGCTTTTGAAATTTTATTTGCTCGTCTCTTTTTACTAAGTTCTGGGCAGTAAATGCTGGATTAATGCGCTTGCTCTCAAACTTAGAATTCAGTTGTAAAATCCAAATATGCATAAATCTGTTTTGGAATGTATGTGCAAAACTGCGATTACCATTTTATGATTCTTTTTATCCATAAAATTTTAAAGCACTTTAATTTTTAAAATGTTTTAAGAAATTGCGCAAACTTTTCTTTCCTTTACAAAGAGAACAAGGGACACAAAATGCTACTAAAATCTCTACTTTCATTTAATCTTCATTCAATATAATTAATCTTTATGGTACATTTATACCATGCAAGATTTTTTAAAATAACTTTTTGAGTTACTGAAGCTTTTCGCCAGTTCGAGAAATTCATTTAAATCCTCTGTACATTATTTTCACATATATTAAGTTATTTGGAATTTAAAAACTCAAAAGAGAGTTCTTATAAAACTACTGAGAGAGTATTATCTAATTATATAAAAAATAATTTGATAAAAGAAAAAAAAAAATTTAAAATTTGTTGTTCTATGGGGGGGGGGGGGGGGGGGGGGGGGGGGGGGGGGGGGGGGG
>BMAV01000085.1:0-112626 GCA_019973955.1 Trichonephila inaurata madagascariensis | reverse complement strand
TAGAGACTAAAAAGTTTTCATTTCAGGAGACTGACCCGAAAATCTTGAAAAGTATGAAATTTATAGCTTCATCAAGAAAGGAGGGGGAAGCCCAGCCCATATGAAGGTTAGAGTCAAAGATTGGCTGGCACCCAGAATTTTTGTTTTAGAAAATTTAAGTGTATAAATATTTTAAGAAATTGAATGTTAAAAGTGAGAGGGCATAAATTAAACAGTAATTATTAATGTTGGCCTAGTTATTGAGTAAAATTTTATTGTCACGAGTTTAAAATTTAAATTGAATATTAAAATTTAATTCTAAGATAGTAAGAAAATTAAAGTCAAGATAAATTTTGGAAATTATAAAATTTAAAAAATTTAAGATTAAAATTGCAATGAAAATTAAAGTCAAGATAAATTTTGGGAAATCATAAAGTTAAAATGAGGATTTAAGATTAAAATTTAAATAAAACTCAGAAAGCGAAGAAATTTAGAAATAGAGATTTAGACACGTAATTTATTAAGGGCATTGAGAACCCTTAAGTAAATCACGTTTCTTCTTGAGGTTGGACTTTCCTCGCGTCTTTCTGCTAACATAACTCCTATGTTCTTTGACGGCCACGATTAATGGCAAAACTTTTCAACCCAATACCAAGAAGATAAAAAAAAGATATTATGCAAATGAGATATACTATAAAAGGATAGAAGCTTTGATGATAAGATATAGGCGGCAAGCTTGAGATAGTAGTGTGGAATCATTCTGATCAATAACACGGCAAGTTTGAAGATATCTTAGTGTGGAATCTTGCAGATCAAGAGTTAGCGGTCCGATAGCTTTAGAAGGAATAGAAGTCCTATATAAAGAAGTTGGAATCTTCATAAATAAAGTGAAAGATAAATATCTCTTTAGGTAAAGGAAGGAGATCTGAAAAAGGTAATATTTGATATAAGTAATTAGATGAATCGGATTATTATTATAATTGAGATAAAGGATCTAGTTGCGTGATCTGACTTAAATACACGGTTTAATTGGGTGTTGACTCTCACTTTAATTAAAATTGTCAAATTAGAATTTAAGTAATATAAGTTATTCTTAATAAAAGTTGTATTAAGAACTACTATGTCTCATCATTTTGATAATCCCACACCTCTAGCTTACGCGGAACCGGCACGACATGGTCATCACAGGATGGCTATGTCGCATGGGTATATAAGAAGATGCTCTGTATTCATGATGTTCGAATTACAAATTTGGCATTTACTTGATGGAAGGATGCCTATTTTATTAAGATGATGTGTCTTGCAATCATGTCCTGTTTGCAGTTTGAAGTTTGCCACAGCCTCTTTATGACCAAACTTTTTCCAAGTGTCTTGAATGTTAACCCAGAATTTGCCTGTTGATTTTGCTTCCTGGTCAGATTTAAGAGTATTCACTAATCTCAAAAATGTGTTTTTTAAGTGACTCTGGAGGAAGAGGCTTGTTGTCTAATGGCTGAAGACAACATGCTCGTAATATTTATCTTTTATAGCATTAAAAAAGGCTTTATTTATAAAAAAAGCTTTTACATAATCTTTTCTACTAAAAATAAATTTTAATTCTTTTAACAGTGATGGTCTTATCAACGATATTGGAACAGATGAAGAAATTCAGAAGAAATATAAATTGGCTCAATTTGAAAATAAAATAGATGTAACTGGAAAATGCATTTTACCAGGTATGGGTTTTTGTAACTAATCAAATACATTTTTCAATAAATCAATGAAAATTGTTTATAATATGTTTTACTGAATATGGCATGAATGCGAAAACATTCATGTTGTAAATATGCAGTATATTTGTCCTTGGCTTTCTATCATATATCGCCTATACAAATAGACAATACATTCTGAATTTGAATCAAGTTATTTGTTTAACAAAACTATCGAAACAGTCATGTAGTTCAAGAGAGACTCGAAAACATAATGACAGAGCTAAAATGAACAAAATGGATATTAATGATTAATTTCAGTACTACGAACAGAATACGAAAATAAGTTCCATTTACATAAGATCACTACTATAATTTAATCTAGACCACAAGAGAGATATACTATAAATTATTCGACTAGTACTTAAGACAAAAAACGTAAATGATGGAGATAATGCCCTGCAGGCTACAGCAACAACTGTTTGAAAATGTTTTGCATCTATTTTTAATAAATAGAAGCCTTAAGTTCCACTATCTTCCAGTTTGTTAGATATTTCATTTAATGTTGTATTTTAATAGGAATTCTTTAAGAGAATACAATTTATTTGCTTGATTAATTTCTTATTTCCATCTGTTTCGACAGTAGGCATAACGAAATCATTTAAAAACTTAAAAAAGGTCATAGATTAACGACGTATTTTATTGTGTTCTTTCTTTCATGTTCTCCAACTTGTGCTGTCCATTACGCGAGTCTTTCAAAATGTAAGATGCAGAATTATCCATTATTCCACAAGGTTACATTAACTGAAAGCTAGGTTCTAAATTTTGATCCTTTTTCATTCAAAACCCAAAACCTTTTTCCCATAATTCCCGCATTTCCGAAAGCTATAAAAATTTTTAAACCCCAAAATTACGTGATAGGTGGGTTTTTGGGTTTAAAACCTTGGAATAAATTTTGGGAAAAGGGTGGGAAAAAATTTTTTAATGAATGCATAGAAATTATTTTTTGTTTGGGCCGGAGGCGGAAGAAAATAATAATTAAAAAAAAAATGTTTAACAAAATCTTGTTGTCGTTGTTTCTTTTCCCACTTGATCAACAGAAACATCTAGATCAAGTGCATGAACCCGTGCGTTTTGAAACATTGAAGAACTGTAGGAAGACTTGAGAGCAGCTGGCTCTTATGGAAACCAATACAAGCCAAGATGTAGGCAGAAGCGGCTTGGGTCACATTGCAATTCGAACAAGAAGGATAAACTTTAAGAACCGCCACATGCCGTTGAGCTCGAGTATGTCCACTGCGAAACCTGGCAAAAGTAGTTTCATCTAGTCTATTGCCTGTCCCAAGCAAAGCAGCAACAGGTTGGTTTCCTTCATACCATTCTTTAAGGTCTGTTTCCCAAGAGGAACTGATACCCTTTGTTTGACTTGTGTAGCAAATTTCAAAAAAAGGAAGGGGGCCCCATGCTTAAAAATCTTTACGGCTCCCCCTCAAAAGGCCAAACTATCTGCAATCTCATTCCCACAGACATTCAAAAAATCTTAACATTGCACTCAAGCTTTTTGATAGCTGGACAGTACTCGTTGTCATTCTGTCACCATTCAGATAGATGCTGAATAGAGCTGCGGCTACCACTAAATAAATATCTGTATTGACACTCTCAGTACGGTAAAATTTCAAAGCCACCTCAAGAGCTAAGACCTCTCCCCGAAAAACTGAGCAGTAGTCAGGATTTCTCTTACAGATCCTAATACCATTTCCCATTTTGATGAAAATTCCACTACCCAAGACGGCGTCTACACTCATGCTGCCATCAGTATAGATCTGTAATGTGTTACACGAGACTTTATGAATAGTCTTCAAAGCAAGTGCCAAAGATACCCTGGATGTTGAGTGCCCTTGGGGATTTGTATGGGGAAAAATTTCCCCAACAGACACAGCAACACCCCTTAAAACGGGCGAGAGAGACATTTTCCCTACTTCTTTATGAAAACCATCCCCGCTTTCAGCAAAACCCAAGCGGATTTCCCATCTTTTACAGCAACGTTCTTTTTCCAAATCCCACATTAATTAAGGGGTTCTGTCCCTGGTCAATAACCGATGAGTTTGGCAAAGTATTTAGCCAATAGATATCTGCTTCGTAATCTGAGAGGTTGCAAGTCCCTTTATTCCAAAAAAAAAATCCCTCGGGGAGCTATTTGGGGGGAACCCGTTTTTTTTACTGTGGCTGCAGAGGTTGTACCCCCTTTCCCAGGGTTTTTCTGGGGTTTTAGCGGGGGAACCTGATATACCGACAATATTAAAGGATAGGTAGAATGAGAGCAATATATGTATTACGAAAGATCCTAGCATCTACTCCGAAGTCCCTGCCAGAAATATATCTTAAAATTTTCATTCACTGTTTGCCTCCAAATCAAATTGTTTATATGAGCATGACCAAGAATCTCCAGATCTAGGATGAATCCCAGGTATTTGGGATGTTTTTCACGATTCGGTCGGCTACTCAGTAAATAAATATCAGATGTCTGTTGGCGGTAAAAATATTTGATAAAGACTTTGAGGGATTAAAAATGATTTTATGCTCTGCAGCAAACTTTTCCAGCCGAAGGAGGAGAGAGTTAATTTTGTTCTGAGCATTAATTAAACCTGTATTGCTGCTCCAGATAATTATATCGTCAGCATACAATCCCATACAGTGCCCCCAAATTTGGTTTTAGCCTCAATTCCTTTATAAATAAAAAAAAACAAAAATGGGACTTGGGGCAAAAATTCTTTTGGGGGAAATACCCCTGGTTCAATCTAAATCTTCTCGAGACGGTGTCTTTAAACTTAACTCTAATATACCTGACCCTTAGGAAGTCAGCAAGCCAAGACAGAATTAAAAAAATAATATAGACAAAATCTTATATAACACAAATAGAAAATAGCAAACTGAAGTTGATTTGATTTAGAAGGTTTCATAAAAACAAAAGTAGTCTGGCGGCTCAAGGAACTTTTTTTCTCCCCCAAAATTCCCTCGTAGCCTTCTAATAATTTTTTATTTGGGGGCCGGCACCTCCATAGGAGCCCATGTTAAATTGCGTGAGTTTATGTACCTTTTTCTCGGAAACTATTTACTTCTCATGAATACAATTTTTACAGCCGGTTATGTGTACTATTAATAAGACTTTAACAAAGGATTTTTTCTTTTTGTTAAAAATTAAATTAATCATGAATTTTTTAAAAATTGTCCAATTTTCCCCCTTAAAGTTTAGTTTAAAAATATCTTATTTAAAACAGTTTGCAAGATATATCTAATCACCTCCATTAAAATATGTAAACATGTTAAAAGTCTGCTCACTGAAAATTTGAGGATTATATGATTAGTGGTTTTTAAGAAAAAGATACATTAAGTGAAAAATATTACATTTTGAGAAATCAGGCTTTAAAGTAAAAAATTAGTAATTTTTTGAGTATTTACTTTTTTTAATATTTTCCAGAAACATAGGAAACATTATTCTTACTCTCTGCTCATACAAAAGACTCTTCTAATTTTCTTTTTATCATTATTTTTAACAATTTAGCCTTTTTTGGGGTCTCGAGATGCTTTCATTGTGCTACGCGAATCCTACATGAATCTAATTTTTTGAAGCATGGCACAGAGTTATAACCTGGTTCAATACCACAGTGTTTCAAGATCACTATTTTTGCTACATGATCCATATTGATCTGTGTAGTAGCCATATTTACCCCTAATTTTAGAATTTTTTTAACTCCACAAATGTAGATTTGAGAATCACTGACAATATAGTGTTATTAACTGACTTATTTGGGTTCCGAGTCTTTCCATGTAAACATTTTTTTAACAACGTAGGATCCCCTAGAACTCTAAATATTGGCTTCGTTTAATTCATTATAGTATATGGTATGTGTGTTTGTCTTTATGATCATAACGCCTTTCGTTATATTCAACGTCTACCTTTTGAAACTTGCACCAGGCATTTATATCCGGAGGACACTGTCAATGTTGAGGGCTCTCGTTTAAAAACAGAAGATGAAATTAAACAACCTAAACATCAGTTTTCATGCTGCATAGATCATTGATATTATTTCTAATATATAGTCATACAATAATATCTAAACTTTTTATAATATAAGTGTCGGTGAGTCAGTTACGACCCCACTGAGGCTATTTTCATCACTTAAATTTTTAATTTTTTGTTTCACTTTTAAGATCCAAAAGACGTGTACCCATACACTTTTGAGAGAGATAAGCCTAATATGCTCTAATATTTCCACTTGAACATAATGTGGATTCGTGCTCTCAAGGAGAAACACAGGTTCTCCTAGCAGAGCTCATTTGATGCGCGTCAAGGAGTAGCTTCATTTAAGAAAATAAATAAAAATACTTCTAATTGTAGTATTTTTCTCATATCATATATCATTTTAAACAGAAATATTTGAACTTTTAGAAGATATAAAAAAGTAAAAATCGATAATTTTTTGAAAATTCATGTGCCAGACCTTAATTGTTTTGATGAAAAAATACGCTCTTCATTGGAGTCTCTCTCTATATTTTCTAAAATTTGTCTCTTTTTTAATTAAATTGTGGTCTTCTGTCAACATCTCAACCATCATGCTCTTGTTCGTGTACTTCTATGAGCACATCATCAATTATCAGCTACTAATTGTAGGAATCCAGCAATTCTTAAGGTATCCGACTACGTTCGGAACCGTGATTTTAAAAAGGCGCATAAATGGATAATTTTCATGATATTTAGTGTCTTAGATTCTAATACATGTATAAAATTGTTTTAAGAAAATTTTGGCAAAAAAAATTATTTAAATACAATATTTCGGTAAAAAATAACCTTAAATTAACCTTTTTTCAAAATGTTCTCCTTTTGTGAGAAATGCTTCTATTATAATAATATATTGCCTGTATGTAGCTCAGACCTCTGTATAGAGGCTCAACTATGATTTTTGAAAAATTCACATTATTTTTGGAGTTACAGCCATTTAAAATAATTATCGACGTTTTTTTCTTAAAATTTCTCCCCTCTGTTGTCGTAAAATATGGATAAACCCACTTCTAAGTTATATATTTCAAAAATTCTAGTTGAGCCTCTGTAAAGAGGTCTGAGCTATATACAGGCAAAATATTATTGTATAATAGAAGCATTTTTCACAAAAGGAGAACATTTTGAAAAAAGATTATTCTAAGTTAATTTTTTGCCGAAATATTGTATTTAAATAATTTTTTTTCAAAATGTTCTTAAAGCAATTTTATACATGTATTCTAATCTAAGTGACACTAAATATCATGAAAATTATCCATTTATGCGCCTTTTTAAAATCTTGGTTCCGAACGTAGTCGGATACCTTAAGGACATCACTACCCACTTCTAAATGTATTTGCCTGGCAAGATCAACAACTTCTTCAATCTCATTACCAATTTCATCAGGCTCTATCACTGATTCCGCCTGAGTTTTAGTGATGGGGGAAGAAAAAAAGAATTGACGAGATTTGAAAATCGCATAAAACTCCGGATTCGCGTTAGTTGGGGTTGCGTAAATCGAAGTATTACTCTAGATTTAGATTTTCCTTTTGCAGACTCGATGATTTATTTAAAATATGTACAATTTCGCGTCGTCTGAGCTCAGGTGCCTCCTTCTAAAGAGGAAACTGGGCGTCAAAATTACTTGCGACAGTTGGTATCACCTATATGGTGCCGCACTAAAAAGTGATACCAACTCCTAGGAACGTACTAGATCTGCAAAGGTAAAAATACAAATTCGCAACCCTATTAGAAAAAAATTTTTTTTTAATATATTTGTACAGAAAGACTCTATAAAGAGTAGTTAATTTAAAGCACTTCTCCCTTTGTTGTGTGTTGTATCCATATTTATGGACACCTTCAAAAGAGATACTTAAAATGAAATTGAGATACTTTCAGCATTAATATCTCATCCATGTTTGAAGGTGAAGTACATAATACTTGAAAATAATACTTCATAATAGTTGAAGTTGAATAATAAAACTTACATATTGACTTCAAAATATTCTAAAAATAAATTTTGTTTAAAAAAAGAAAAAAAGAGATTTTTGTTTTTAAGAAAGAGAGATAGAAAGTAAAAAAATGACAGCTTATGGTTTTTTAAGCTCTTTTTTACACAATTGTTCTTATCAATCTTACAATAAACTTCTACGGAGGCTGATAAAAGCCGACAACACTATCACGTCTGTTTCACATTGTTTTGATTATCCAATTAACAGTAAGATATTTCAATGACACACAATTTCGAATCTTCCTCTTCTAACTACAGATTTTGGTTACATTAAACTGTATTTTAATTGTTCTATCCATCTGCCTGTATTTCTATAGAGAATTAAAACAAATAATAGTACTGAATTCGGCAGTTTCCCACACGAGGTAAATAAATAAAATGGTTTTGATTTCGTATATCAAAGTATTTTTTAATCACGTATCTTTTAAGAAAGAACAAAGATGTCTTAGATGATAAACCTGCTAAGCAAAATTTTTATTCTGGATCAATTAAGAGTGGGAAAAAAAAAGGATTTAAAGTGAATTTAAAACCAAAACTCAGAAAACTTTATAAATAAAAAAAAAAATATCTTAAAAACTAATTTGTTAACTGATCTGAAATTTAGTGGCAAGATTCTCAACGATATAAACCGCAAGAAAATGAAGAAAAAAAAGCGGTAATTATGAATTTTGTAGGGTACTGTGTAACCTTAAAATTAATTTTTACAGTTATTTTTTCCTTTACAGGAAATGAAAATAATATATTTTATAGTGGAATGCATTTTTTTTTCCAACTAAAATAAGAACATGATAGAAAAACAGATGGTTATGTGTTTCTTCATTCAAGTGCATAACTTTTCTCCTTATTATTATTTTTTGTTTGTATTTTGAATAATGTTGAAACGATGGTGAAATTTTGCAGAATAAAAGTGCGAATTCTTTCTATATATATATTACACTACACTAAAGTTAAAATGATTTGGAATTAATATTATACAAGGAAAGCAGCTCCCCCGCATTATTTTAATTTTTAATAAATTATTCAGATATTTCATGTAAAACTTTTAATTTATTTCTTCCCGGTTTTAAAATATTCAAAGATTATAAGCACTTTTTGAGTAAAATTTCAAATATATTTTTCAAATATCTTCATTTTTTTTTGCTTTGTGTCTAAAATTTTAAAGAAAAATAAGGTTGGATTTTATTAACTAACATAAATATTGTAAAAATATTCTAATTTTAGTAATATGGTTATAATCATAAAAATGCAGTGTAAGCAGCTAAAAATAACTTTTTTTTTCATTAATTTTTTAGGATTAGTAGATGCACACACGCATCCTGTCTGGGCTGGAGATAGAGTGAAAGAATTTTCAATGAAAGTAAGCTTTTTAATTTATTTATCACATTACATTATTTCATAAAAAGCATTCCCAGTTAATCAGTGCATTAGTTTCTCTAGTATAAAATGCTTTACCAATAAAATGCATTTTATAAATAGTTTTCTCCTCTCAGTGATATTTTCGTTATTTTTGAGTATAATTTATATAAAAAAATGTCAGTTAGTCATTAGGTAAACAATTTTTTTTGTTACGTTTATATTTTTGGAAACTGATGAAATTATATACTTATTTATTATTACAGAAATATACTTTTAAAAATGCCAAAGTAGCTTGCAAACGATTTTTTTGAGAAATAAAAGAAATCACAAAAAATGGAATAAAATGATTCAGTAAATTCACATTCTTTTATCAAAGAGTCATATCAATGCTTATTCAATTCCTACTATCAGCTCACAATCTCTATATATTTATTTATTTATTTATCTTAGTGGAATTTTCAATCGTTAATAAAATACATTTTAAAGTGCTCAATTGAGCTGAAATTTTATATACAGGATTATTTTGGATGACAATGCAATAATATAATAATAATTAATAAAAATTATTTGGTTAAAACTAAATATTTAAAGAATTACAAAAAAAAACCACGTTGGCATCATTTTTGGCGACTTGTGTCAAAACTTGAAAAGGTTTTTTTCTCACGTGTTAAAGTATTCATTTGAACTGAAATTTATATTGGATGACAATACAATAATATAATAATAAGTAATAAAAATTAATTGATTAAAACTAATTATTCAAAGAATTACAAATACATAACCACGTTGACATCATTTTTGGTGACTTATTAACCCTTTTGGCGACTTGTGTCAAAACCTTAAAAAGGGTTTTTTTTCTCACGTTTTAAAAAGTATTCAGTTGAACTGAAATTTATATCAATTTTTTTGGGATGACAATACGATACTTGAATGAAAATTTAAAAAAAATTAATCACCACTTAATTTTTGTGATTCTGCCCTATGTATAAAATTTTTATTTATATTTAATTGCAACTATTTAATAAAAAGTTTTGCTAAAATAAAAATTTTCTTTGTTGATCTAAGTAGGAATTGACTTAATTTTTTAAAAATATTATTTGTTTAATTGTTAACAATATCTAAATCAATAAAATTAGCATCAATTAAAAGTTGACGTATCGTCAATATTTACGCCCTTTTTTTAAATTAAATAAAAAGCAAAATTTTTTTGTCCCAACAAAAATTAAAACTATAAAATTTTTTGCAATACTTTTCCTTCGTCTTATATAAAACACAAAGAATTTTACATTTAAGAAAAAACTGATAGTTTATCAAAACGTTATCCACCTTCTGCGTTGGATATTTCACGATATTGTACGGCTATTTTATTTTTATAAAAGTGTTATTGACATCTAAATACTAGCATTAAGATTTCGAAGCATTCTTGTAGCCTTCGTCTCTCAATTTAAAAAAAGGACAGAACTAGGGTCGTCTTAATAAGATCTTTTTCAAAAAAAATTTTCCAACAGCCAAATTTTTTTTTTCCTTTTGTTTTCCCTCCAAAAACCCGGGGAATTTCCAACGATATGTCAACTGGCTACACATGATGACCGTAGTCCATGTATGAACCTATGCCTATCACCATACACCATCATTACTTCTTCAGGCAAAAGGCTGTAATCGGTCGAGCCGGTTTGTGTGATTAAGCCATGCAAGTTTATTTGTTTTGTGTTATTGTGTGTACAAGTGTTTGACAACGTATGCTATGTAAAGTCTACTTTTAAGCGTCGTAGGTGGGACCTTCATTTGTGTAAGGGTCCAAAGCCTACTTTTACATAGGGCGCAGGCTGTGGCGTAACAGAGAATATTGGCCCCCCCCTGTAAAGTCAGGTTTTGGACCCCAAGCCAGATCTTACAAAGAATTGCAAAACCATAACATAGCATGGGCTTGCCCCCCTCCCCCAGAGTCCTTTGTCCTCCCACGATGCTAGAGTTGCGGGGGTGTGCGTTACGCCACTGAGCCCAGTGCCTCAAGAAGACTTAGGACGTCCCTGGACAGAGAACTTGGATTTTTAAAACAGCAATATAATTATCCCCTTCCCCGGGGTTCATTTTTCCCCAAAAAACCCCTTTTAGCGGGGGTCTCAATCAAGAATAATAATAATGAAAACCTTTACCAAAACCAGGGGGTTCCTTTTGGGGGTTTTTGAACCCTGGGCCCCTAAGCAAAAGTAGGCTCCTCCTATGATAAAAGTAGATAGTATATAGCATACGTTATCAGATACTCGCATAAATGGTACTCTGAAACAAATAAATGTGCATGACTATCAATCTCGCAAACAGATTCAACCGACTACGAGTAATGATGGTGTATGGTGGTAAGCCTAGGTCTAGACGTAGACAGCAGTCATCACAAAATAATGCCGACTGACAACAGAAACTGCCATATTGTTTGAAGTTCCATTATTTTCGGAGTATTCGTCCGGTAACAACATTCGACCATTAAAACTATTTGGAGCATGACCTTATTGAAGCAGAGTGAAGAACGAGACGAGCCCATCCCCAAGATTCAGGCCCAGGGCCCTGTCCATTTGGCCCATGCCTTAAGACATCCCTTCCCTCCGCATTTCAAATCTGTAGGTCTAATATTTATGTATTACCCCCCCCGCGCAATCCTTCTTGCCCCTCCACCTTTGTAGACTGATTTCCACAAATCATTTTTTTGATGAATCTCTACTTAACACAAAGAGCATGCCTGTAGGTTTAATATATCCGATCTAGTGATGACAGTGAAGAGTCACTTTTCTCCTATATATATATATTTCTCTCTTTCTCTATCTCTCTATAAATATATATAATGTAATATATTTTGTATAACATATAAATCATATGAATTCAGAAATATATAAAAGCTTTTAAAATTCTTGATCAAGTTTAAGTAATTATTATTAATATATTATATTTATTCATCATGTCTCATTCATAATAAATTATTTAATAATAAAACATATCTGAGGCTTAGCTTATTTATTTATGTTATTTGAACAAAAAGGCATCCTCAGAGGTGGTGTTTCGTAGAGGAATTTTATTCAATTCCTACTCTATTAGCTCACAATCTCTATATATTTATTTATTTATTTATCTTGGTGGAATTTTCGATCGTTAATAAAATACATTTTAAAGAGCTCAATTGAGCTGAAATTTTATATACATGATTATTTTGGATGAGAATATAATAATTAATAAAAAAATTAATTGATTAAAACTAATTATTTAAAGAATTACAAATACAGCCACGTTGTGGCATCATTTTTGGCGACTTAGCAACCCTTTTGGAGACTTGTGTCAAAACTCGAAAAGGCTTTTTTCTCACATTTTAAAGCATTCAGTTGAACTGAAATTTTACATACATGATTGTTTTGGATGACAATTCGATACTTTTAGTGATAATTAATAAAATTTACCACTTAATTTGTGATTCTGTCTATGTTTTATACATAGTTATATTTTAATTGTAACTATTTAATAAAAAGTAGCTAAAATAAAAATTTTCTTTGTTGATATTAGTAGGAATTGACTTAAAATTTTTTTTTATATTACTTGTTTTCCATTCATTTGTATATAGACAAGGTAAATTTACTTATTAATTTCAGCTGGCTGGTATGTCCTATATGGATATCCACAGAGCCGGAGGAGGAATCTTTTACACCGTGGAACAAACAAAAAAGGCTTCAGAGGAGACTCTTCTCCGTCTTTTGTTGGCAAGACTGAATGAAATGCTTAAGTGCGGCACTACTCTGGTAGAAGCAAAATCCGGTTATGGATTAGAAACTGAACCAGAAATTAAAATGTTGCGAGTTCTAGAAAAGGCTAAGAAAGAATCACCAATTGAAATATCATCCACATTTTGCGGAGCGCATGCTGTTCCAAAGTAAGCATTTTTTTTCTTCTAAAACTAATTCCTCTGCTGTGATATTTCCTTTGAAACAGCGTTTATTAAGCTAGTGGTCACGGGACTTGTAGCTGGGATCACCAATAATTTATGGACTTTTGATTTAGCTTTTTGCATAAAATAACTTGGAGAAAGTCAATAGGTAACTTTGTGAAGCCCCTGCCCGTGGGGACACACGTTCTACATTATCTACGCGACCTGTTTCTGTGGCGAAGAACGAAGAACCACTCAAATCATTCATATTAAATTCTGTTTATTAAGATCTTAGTTTAAACACAATACACAACAATAATAATCTAATGAGAATAATCCAGAATGAGAAGACGCGACACATATTACCAAATAATCGCGCAATTGACCACTGAATCTAACTTTATATATTAATTCCTATCTTACTAATATACGCACTTTCCTTATAGCTTATATAAATTCGCTTACTATCATATCTTAGGTTAACAGCTACGTCTTTAGCACTTCTGTAGGGGCTTTTATCCGACAGTGTTCCTTTTGGTCTCGAACCCACTTTTGGTTCGAGTGTATCGACACGGCTAGGTTAATTCCTGGACTTAGGATTCTTCTAAACTTTATCTCAAATCACTTTACAGCTATCTCTCTACTTAGCGACTTTACTTCCCACTTAGCAATCACTTCTGCACATAGACATAAACCCGGACATAGACCTCGCTCTACTGCCAACTTCCAATATATATATGATTCCTAATTTACATAACCACGTTCTTCTTCTTGAGATGGTTAGAAAGAATTGCCATTCTTGTCCCAAAGAACCCAAGAGGACTGTTAGCTGAAATCGCGATGAAAGCCCCGTCACAATTTAATTGCTTATTTATATTCTTATTGGGGTATCGATCAAATCTAAAGAATATTGAGGAAGTACTTCATCCTGCGGTGTCGACTATTATTCCAAAATTAAATAACAAAACGAAAAATAATGAATCACATCCTTCCCATTGATACTTATTTATTTATCCAACGCCTCCATGCTTGGCTTCTTGACCATTTGATGCCGATCCACCCAGTACCGACTGACGACGTCGTTAGTCGGGTATTCATCAAGTTCAGTACATTGGAGAAGGTGGTCACCATCCAATCTGGCATGGAAGCAGAGCGGGCAGGCTTCGTCAGCAGCCAGGCCAAGCCATTGGAGGTATACTCCCAAAAGGTCATGTCCGATGGTTAGGCGGAAGCTGACAACAGCATCTGCTCTCTCCAGGTACCTCGGTATATAACCTACAGTGGCCAGGAGGTTTCCCATGGCTCTTCCAGGTGTACACACACACACAAATCTTTCATATACCATTGTTAATAAAAAGTGATGATCTCAAAAGCGAACTCAAAATGACTACACTTTATTGTTTATGTACAATTTACCGTGTAATTACACTATACAATGTGTTTTTTAAAAAATTTTGTTATTTACAATTTTTGTATTATTATATTCAAAGTAAAAACTTGTTGCGTATGGTTATTACTGCAAAACAATATACTGCAAATAAATAGAAGTATACTACATATAGAAGTATCCAAGCATGTGTAAACTTAGCGCAATGCTTATGGAGTCGCACAAAAGATTGGTACAAAAAATGGGGTCGCAATATTAGAATTCTCGGTGAATAGAGAGAAAAAAAAACATGAGTGGTGAAAGCATTTGAATCAAACTTAAAACGATTTTACCAGCAAAATATGTTGTAATAATTAACTTTTATTGGTCGAACACTAGAAATGACTTCGCGATGAGCAGACAAGACAAGTTAAAGGGTATGAATAAATTTTGTATTTATCTGAGCGGCTCTTATTCCTCGGCTTTGACGATTCAAATACCCTATAAGGTTGAATTCCGACAGTTGAAGTGATAATATAACCTTGAGATCAACTGGTATGAATCAATGTGTGGATATCATCCTCAATCCTCTACTTTCATCTATATCCATCTACCTTGTTTTTTTTGACTATTTATATATTATTCAGTAGTGACATTCGTTTGTATTGAGGCGTTGTTCTAACTTAAAGTGCCAATTTGGATGGACAAAAGAAAATTTCAATTAAAGAGAATAGACCTCGTGGATAGCCGATTGCTTGTAATTTTTTTTAAAAAAAAACATTCATATTTCCACATATACAAAATATTTCCTATATTCTTTAAAAACATTTATTGCTATACTTTGCAAATATTTTATACTTCGCATAAACATTGAGAAATATTTTGAAATTTGGAAAAACTGTAAAAAAATTCTTGAAGGAGAAAAATAGGTTAATACTCGTAATATGAAAAACATTCTCAAGTGATATTTTGAAATAAAAAGATCTCAGTTTACTAAAAAGAAAGCCCTCAGTAAATTTAAACCTTTGGGTAAGACTTATTTTAGCCCCATTTGTAACTTCTTTTAATATACCACGTGGCCCAAGAGTTTGTTAACACATTTGAAAATTAAATAATTCACAGAATAATATATGTAAAAAGGTAAACATTGCCACACATGCTTAAAATGACATGGAACTATTGAAATCGAAAAAGGTGCCAAATTGGTCAACAGATGGCGCTTTATATAACAAATGCAATAATTAGGATAACAATAGATTTTTAGCAATAAACGATGTTCTTTATAACATGTGTGAATTTTTGTCTCTCTATCTACATTATTCAGTGAATTATTGAATTTTCAAGAACAAACAATTTTCATGTTAACGAACTTTTGGGTCACCTGGTACTTAGCGAATATGACGGCTGTGCTCCTTCGACTAGCAGTAGTTAAAACATGTTTTATTTCACATATTTTCGATTCCACAAGGAGATATTCCATTTTACATATGCATAACTAAATAAAATTTATAATTAAAAGTGTATTTTTGTAAATTTTTTTTTCCATTTTGAAGGTAAAGATTCTTGTATTTATGTCGAAAAATTTTTTGTATTACGAAATAATATTAACTTTTCTTTTACCATTTCCCAGGCACTTAACATCCTCCCAGGCTACGGAAGCAGTTTTGAATGAGCAGTTACCAGCTTTGGGAGAATTGATGAAATCAGGTGACCTTCATGTTGACAACATTGACGTATTTTGTGAAAAAGGCGTGTTCGATTTGGAACAAAGTCGTCGCATATTAACAGCAGGCCGTGACATGGGCCTACAGATTAACTTTCATGGAGATGAACTGCATCCAATGCAATCTGCAGAGGTATTTTTAGTATGATAAATGCGTGTTTAAAAGTGAAATAATTATTTGAAATTCAAATGGCCAATTTTTTACAATTTATGATTTGAGTATCTGAGTTACAATGATAATAAATACAGGGTGACACAAAAAAATGGGAACTTGTTAACAGTCTATTAAAACCAAGAGTGATGGGAAAAAACCCATTTTATTCGAAGTAATTGAAACCTTAAAATTCGCCATTTAAGAAACATTAATGGAATTTGTCATTTTTTAAAATTACGTCCTTTAGATGCTGTCGTCCTGTACAAATGCATTCTTGAAATATGCCGTTGAGACTCCTCACTGACCGCTGCAACATCCCTACGGAGTATAAGCACTTCTTGGTTATCTTGTTGGTTTCTGCTTTAGGGCAGATTCAGTCTCTTCAAAGTTATTAATCCAACTTTTTATCGCCAGTTTTGATGGGACGGCACCGTGACATCCTAAGTTGTAAAAACGCCAGAACTCCCTCTGCGCAGTTTTCAAGCTATCACTGTTTCTATAAAACTTTTTTAAGCACGCTGTTGTCCGTTCCACTGATCCATGGTTACTAAAATGGCAAAATGTTTACTTGCTCAAGGTCACTGTCTTGTAGTGTTACCTCCTGTTCATGGTTGCCACCACGCATTTCAAAAATTCCGTTTATTCTGTGTCCCCCTGTATCAAGGATGGATAAATTATTTCACATTTTATAAAGAAAAGATTATAAAAAATTTTGTAGTCCTTGATAGCTGTGTGCTCCATATCACCACCGATGTTTGAGTCAAGCTTGATTCTGCTCCGACATGCGAAATAACAGGGACTTCAAGGCCCTTACGCGATTTAGAAGCTAGAAGAAAGGGGTAATAACGCAAGTGTCATCCTCGTTGCTTGAAAGTGATTCTCCTCCCTCCGGCAAAGTCAGGTTTTGAGCCCCAAGCTGGATCCTACAACGGGTATATACTTGGCATCAGTCAGGCTTTGGGCCCCCTGGAACCCTGGGCTCCCCGCAATGCGAGAATTGCGGGGGTGTACGTTACGCCACTGTTCAAAGATGAGATCCACAACAAAGCCCACTTTAGGTGTTAATTAACAAATACAAGCCTCCCATCCTATATAGTGGTTAGTGACGCTGACTGCTGGTCCGTAGGGCCTGGATTCGAATCCCGGAGGAAGTATGTTTGTGTGTAAATGTATATTGCCTTCGCGGCAAGCCCTCTCGTGAGTTTGGTTGAAGGGGAGAGAGGTGGGAGGCCCCTGACTATCTCCAAGGTGTCCTTCCTCAAAATTGTGGAGGAACCGAGCCAAATAGTGCTGTCACCTGTATGGTGTTAACCCTTTATCGCGATGAATTTCGTGTGCCTGAATCTGACAACATCAGATCAGGCTGTGTATTAAGAACAACAACAAATACAAAAACTAACCCTCCTCTAAAACATGGCTTCTCTCCATTCTAATTAGCATTTTAATGTTACATCAAAGAGGGAAATGTATTATATTTTGCGAGTTAGAACAACTTTCTTAAAAAAAACCTAAATTACAAATATTTTACTAGCTTTTCGAAGGAAAAAAATTAACCTATAGTATCTTTTTCATTTTCCTTGTTTGATTGCGTTGAATTACTTAATAAAAAATAAAGAGAATAAAAATATTTCACATAATTTCAATGGGAAAACATATTTTGCAAGCATTTGCGTATAATTTGGAAATAATGAGAAAATTAACACAATTTAGTTAATGATCGAGGAAAGAAGTCTATATATATAGTACTCTTAAGTAACTTATATAAATTTTTGATATATTCTATTGATAGACAAAAATGATTAAAGTACTAAAAATTAAAATAGATAGTTACAATTTTAGAAAAAATAAAGAGGTGAATGTGGAATATTTGTAAAGATTACAGATCGAGGACTGCTTCTTAAAAAAAGGTGGTTTACCAGTTTTATAGCTAGCTCATCTCCCTCTTTCTGTTTATATTACTGAGAAAAATCTTGTGGGATGTGATGGATAGAAATTATAAATTTATTATCAATAAAAATTACATATCTAAAAGCATTCCAAAATGCTTAGATAACGCTCAAATAAAATGCTAATATACTAGTTATTGTCAGATTCAGTAATCCAAATACAAAATCAAAGCTTGAAATATAAAGACAGATTAGTAGTAATATTAATAAGTATAAAAAACATTTGTACTAAAATAATTGTCAGCTGATATTATTAAGCAAAACTAAAATTCTAGGAATATTAAGAATTCTTTTTATTTTCTATAGTATAATAACAAAACATTCCTTAGTATCACCATCTATGATTTGGAGAAGGAAGGCATTTTTAAAAGTAGAGAAATTTCATGGAACAATATCTATCTTACAATTATTAATAAAAGCATCCTATTTAGTAAGAAGAGCAATTACATCTTTACAATTAATAATTTTTTAAATTAAGTCTTTTTATTCCAAACAATATTTAATAAGATTGTTATAGTTATTGATTTTTTTCTAATTCATTTGAAATTAAAAATATGTTACATTGAAGGAAATTTATTATAATGTACATGAAAACTGATAAATATTCAGTCGGACCTCTATTTAGCAAAGTCGATAAATCCCGAAAAAAAAAGAAAGGTTCACTATATAGAAAATTCGTTAAATACAGATTCCTTTCTCATACGTATTACGCTCTTGGTTCTAGGAAAAGTCGTAAAATAGAGATATTCGCAAAATAGAGGTACGTAAAATGGAGGTCCGATTGTATATTATCCTCCTAATTATGTACTTTAATAATATTGAAGTTATAATCGTCTCTCTTGTCATAAATATTAGTAAATATCTTTTATAATTGTATTTGAATATCTAGGAAATTAGCTTGATCAATGTTATTGTTTGTCTGAATCAGATTGAGATAGTCTGGATAAAAATTTATATATATATATTCGGTTTTAAATATATTCTTTCCAATTTGTATATATACGAGTAAGTATATATATTGCTTAACTTTAATTAATAAAAAAATCTATTTTTTAAAGCACAAAATTTATAGAAATTTGAAATTGTCTACGAAAAATATTCACTGAGTTTAATTTCTTTGTTGTATAAATTTTAGATGGGTGCTGAACTGAAGGCTAAAGCTATCTCCCACTTAGAAGCTATAAGCCAGGCAGGAATAATGGCTATGGCTCAGAGTGGTACTGTCGCAGTTGTTCTGCCAACTACAGCTTACATGCTAAAATTAGATCCACCTCCAGTAAAGAAAATGATTGAAGCCAATACCAATAGCGTTGGGGACAGACTTCAATCCTAATGCCTTTTGCTACTCTATGGTAAATCTTTTTCTTTAATTTTCATTTTCAAAATGCACAAATATCACTAAAGTCAAGGAAGCCTGTTGTTGAAGAGAAATCAGTTATCAGTGTATATGTATAATGTCGGATCCTAAATACTTGAATGTTAAATCCGTTTATTAACACGCTTTTATAAGTTTCACTTGTATGTAACGGAATCTTTGAACTCGATTTTTACCCACTGTAGAAGGTCAGATTAAGTCGAAAGTTTGCACAGTTATCAAGGACCGATGACAATACAATAATTTCATAATTTTGTTCCATTGTCCTGATTAGAATAGTTAGAAATACGATTTATAGATTCGGTGACTAATTCCGTATACCACTTTCAGATTTGGCAACTTATTGCATAAACCATTTCCAGACTTGGCGACTAAATTCCAGATTTAGCGACTAAAAGATTAAGGTACAACCCTAAAACCGCGAATAGATTTGTGGTTAATACAAATAAAACAAAAAGAAGTGTTTTTTTATATGAGAAAGGGTAGGGTGGGTGCGTTAGCAATTTCTTACCATAATATAAGTCTAGTTTTTTCGAAAATAAAAAAAAAAAAGACTCGTGCATGTGAAAAAAAATAATGTATGTTCTAACTCCTAAATATTTTTTTATTTTTATAAATCAATACGTTTAGAAGTGATGATACGAATTAACATTATAGCAATACGTTTAAAAGGTGATAATACGATTACATTTAATATTTGTTCTTCAACATTTTTATTAGTTAGACCTGTATCTATAGAGATGGAATCTTTGAAATACAAACATATGGGACTCATCCGAGGCCCCGTAAACAGAGAGAATAAGTACCCTTCAGAACCATTAATTAATATCCATTGAAGAGCAAGACTAATTCCAGCAGCCACATAATTCCGGCTCCAAATATCAAACTCAAGAATAAATTCAACAAAGAATAAATGATAGTTTTAAAAACTAAAAAAACAGGCTCTCATTGCAGATTGAACTAAAAAATTAAAAATAATTTATAGTTAAAAAAAACTAAAAAACACACGCTTTTATGTTGAATCGAACTAAAAAGTTAAAAAATAATTCTTAACATAAGAATAAAATGATTAACGAGAAAATTAATGTCATTGTGGTAAAAGCGTGTGGTGCTTTGTACTACATTTTTATACTAATTCAGCATTTGGGAATAGAACTAGTAACAATTAATATAGAGCACCTCACGCTTTTACTCCAAAGACGTTAATTCTCTCGTTAATTATTTTATTCTTATATTAAGAATTATTTTTTAACTTTTTAGTTCGATTTTACATAAAAGAGCGTTTTTTAGTTTTTTTAAACTACAAATTATTTTATCTTCTGTTTAATTTAGACAGGATGGTATTTTTCAAATAACGAATAAAGGCACCCCTCAACTATCTTTGCATAGATTATTACAATTGTACGCTAACTAAATCTCAGCATCATATATTTCACGGGAATCTCGCAATAGGCCACGTCAGTGTTCTTCACACAGAACCCTTAAAACTATGAAGTGCTTTTGGAGAACCCTATTATACACGCACACTTAGAAGAATGCCATAAAATAATATTTTAAGTTTCTCAAAATATTGTTACGTAGGTTTCGAGGATTTTATGCAGATCAGTCGCAAAGAGCAAGACAGTTCTTCAGGAGCGATGTAAGTTCATTGTCTAAAAACAATCCTTGAAATACAGGATACAGTTCACTGAGTAAATCTCAGAAGGCCTTCACACCTTCTACGGCACTCAGACACAACTATCAGTGCTAAAATACAAGCATGTTTAAAGATTATTCGCAAGCACTCACTTGTCATATTCAACAACCGAAGTAATCATTAATCGCTGGTCAACTCTTCATGATCAAATCAATGCCAACTCTAATCGCTAGTCAAAACAAGACTAACTCAGTTTCGGAGAGAGACTTCCTATTTATAGGCCACACGGATTTTTCTTGAAAAATTGGACTGCGTCATAGATTGTGATATAAATAGATTTCTCCAACAACTTCCAGAAGAATCCATGTGGTTGCGCTCGCCAAGTCGCCAAAAATGATGCCAACTTGGTTCTGTCAGCAAGTTTCTACTGAATCGCCATTATAATGTAAGGAACGGTGTTGCTTGCGAATATTACAATTTTAATATAAAATAAACACAACATAGAGTAATATAAACATATTACACATCCAGATATAAATTTACACTATTCTAAGCATTCATTACACAAAATTCGTAACAATATTATAGGAACAAGTTTAAAGACAATTAAGAAAGTAACGTAATTGTTATTAAAACTTTTATTGTAATTTTAATGTAATTTTTTAACTCACATTAGTAATAATAATGTGCGATCTAAGTGTTTCCAACCTATGCATTATATTTAGTAACTGGGAATCGTGCTTGCATTTTTTTTACACTAACTGTCGAAGACGAGGTCTTTTAAAATTATCTGCAGTCGTATTTCATATTCTGCTTTTAATTTGTTTTTGTAGCCACTCAAGTTCAAAAATATTTTTCACTTAAATACCCTGTTCAAAATGGTATTAAAATCTTTATAGCTATGTGAGAAATCCAGTATATTCTGTAGGAATTGTAACATAAAATTTAAGAGATATTTTTGCTTGAATTTATAGATTTTAACGTCAAATCTGTTGATATGCCGATAAGTTGTTCTCGTTCCTTTATTATAGGTATTTTTTCCGCAAATGAAAGAAAGGTGAATTTCCCAATAGAAAACTATTTAGTTTTGCAAAATATTGTACTAACAAGTATAAAATTATTTTGTGCAACCTGGGATAGAGTAAATAATTGAATATTCCTAATGTGATGCAAAGAAAAAAAACCATTTTAATATTATTTTATTACATTACAATGAAAGTTTAAAAAATATAACAAAATATAAAGTTATTACATTTAAATAAAACTAAGTTTTATAACCGGGATAAGCTTTAGATACTTGTGGGGCTATATAAGCTTCATAGAAACCGAGAATCCATTTTGCATACACATTTATAATTTTCTTTCCGATTTTTTATTGTGACTCTTGGAACCCCTGGGTAGAGGGCTGGCTCTAGCAGTTTTGTCGCCCCGGACAAAAATGGAAAATGTCGCCCCTGTCTCCAAAGCAAAAACTTATAATTAAAAAAAAAGATTAATTGTTCATATAAATATACACACCTGTAAAACTTGAATAATTCTTACGAACAAAAAGCAGTATAACAATTATACATATTATTTTAAGTCTTAAAAAATACAAAATCATTCGAAATTAAGAACATAATTACCTGTTATTATTTGAAATGAGTGAAATGTAAGAGAGAGAATCGACTGTTTCAGCAGGTCAGTTTTCTTCAAAAAAAAAAAATCTACTGATGGTGGGGATCCCATGCATTTATTTTAACTTATTGTAACTATACTCGAGACCAAAATAAAGCATCTCCTGTGTGGCTCTTTGTCTACCAAAAACTCTTATGACCCCTGTCCCCTTTTGAATAGCAGATACCGGTCATCATATGGGTAAAAGGAATGCACGTTATGAAACCTCTACTGGATGGAGGGGATATTGAAAGATGTGTAAACATATCACACATTTTATGATTTAGTATATATTTCCGCCTCGAACCCCCTTCAAGATTCAACATAAAAGAAAACTGACATTAAACATACAGAGTACAAAATAATGAAACAAGATATGTTAAATGAAATATCAAATTCTCACTCAACTATTTTTCAAAAAATATATAAAACTTTCTATAACATAAAAATATTCCTCAAATTCGATCCAAATGCCACCCCGGGCAGGTGTCCGGTTTGTCCGGCCCTAGAGCCGCCTCAGCTGGGTATGCCTTGGGAAACCTCGAGGATCCTTGGAGCGCAGTTTGAAGATCTGGGCCTTCATTCCCTCTTTCTTTCTCCGGAGTGAGTGGAAAGACACCACTAAAGCCTACCAGCATGATTGGTAGGATGTTCGTGTTTTGCTGTTTTTAGCATCTATGCAAATTGGATAAATAACGATAAAACCAAAAGTAGACACCTAGCCGACGTCCCCGCGTCATCAAAGAGACAGGATGTCGGAGGCTGGTACGCTTGGTAAAACAAAATTGGAGCCTGACAGTAGCTCAGTTGACAGCCCAATACAATGCAGACCCAAATGCACAAGTGTTTCGGAACACCCAGTTCAGCGGACAGTGTTGGATATAGGACTGAGCAATAAACGTCCCACTCATAGCCAACTACGCTTAGAGTGGGATCTGAAACATTGAGACTTGACCATAAATGAAAGGAAGTGAGTTTCCTGGTTGAATGAATAACGATTTCTCATTCCTCATGTCTATGGTTATGTCTGAGTGATAGAGTCTTCTACAGTCGAACAGTTGCCCTCCATGTACTCAGACTGGTGCGGCTCTGGGACCGGACAAACCGGACCCCTGCCGGGGTGACATTTGGATCGAATTTGAAAAATATTTTTTCTTTTGTTACAAAAAAATTTGATATAATTTCTGAAATATTATTGGGTATGAATTTCGTATTTCATTTAAAGTTGTAATAGATGGAAGGTCCCATCCATTACTGTGCATGGGTTAGAAGGAAGATCAACCATAGTCAAACAAACACCATTTATTAAAAATCTTCAACAACCTAACAAAATTAAGTTGGGTTAGGAAATGCACCTTATCTAAATATGGAAGCAATAGCGAGGTAGACGAGATAATTGGAGATATAATTATAAATCGGATCACTTACTCTTATCTCATCCTGGCAATACCCTTCTAAATATTTGAAGGTAAGTTCTAAAGTAATCTAATTCAAGCCGACTCTAATCCAATTTAAACAGCAAATTGATCAAATCGTCAATCTTAATATTAATTCAGTGCTTCTCAAACTTTTTATACTTGCGACCCAATTTTCAATCATAATTTTCATCGCGCCCCCCTCCATACAATAACATGTATTGAATTCAATAATAATATACTTTGACGTAAAGCTACGATACGACTTTAATTATAAACCGTCCAAATGATCAAGATAAGTATTAAATTTTGCATATAATTTTGTAACATTCCCATAGGGTCATTGGTAATTATTAAACTTGTTCTTAACTTAGCATTGTTAAATTAATTATGAAACACATTGTGCAGTACTGATACATTTATATAAGTGTAAATCTGTATTTTATAAATGTCAGAATGTATTTTGTTTTGCTTCCTTTCAGTAAATTCTTAATTTTTTTTAAAAAAATCTTTTGTTTTCGACTTTCGATATACTAGCGCCCCTACGGGGACACGCTCCACAGTTTGAGAAACACTGTATTAATCAAATAATCTACGAAGCGCTCTCACCTAGTTTTACATTAATCACTAGCTGCAATCAGCTTAGCTTCTAACTTCTCTCTCATCGAACTTGAGAGTTAATCTTTAAATACAAGCCTTGATTTGAATAAATCACGTCTTCTTCTTCAGAGGAAAGTTTTCAAATGAATAATATTTAAAGAACCATTATTCTCCAAGAGGATTAGTTGGAAGTACGCTAGTAGACCCGTTACAATATCTTATTTCCTGATTTTGTACTCTGTATGTTTAATGTCAGTTTTCTTTTATGCTGAAACTTGAAGGGTTCGAGGTGGGATTTCTTGTTAAATCATGAAATCTGATATGTTTATGCATCTTTCACTAAGTGCCGGTTTAAACTCATTTCGGGACCTGGGCGCAGAAGATCTACAGGCCAACTTGGCATTGGCGGATCCAAGGAAAATCTGGTTAAGTCCATCTTCTCCGGGTCCCTGGGCGCCCATTGGGTACACCTGTACTGCTTTCACTAGTAATTTTCTCCCCATCCTGGAGTGGGTTCACAACGGACATTCCTTTCACCCATACGATGTCTGGTGTCAGTTATCCAACAGGGGATAGGAGTAATAAGTTTTTGGTAGATACGAGATATAAAGAAAACGTTTTATTTTAGTCTTTAGTGTAGTTATTTTAAGTTATATAAAATAAACGCGCTTGTGACACTCACCATCAGTAGACTCTTTTTCGAAGAAATTGGCCTGTTGAAATAGACGATTCCTTCTCTTACATATTACTCGCGCGTTTGAAGTAATAGTAGGTAATTATGTCCTTAAGTTAGAATTATTTTGTATTTTTAAGACTTTATATGTATATTGTCATGCGTGCTGTCTTTGAAGGAATTATTCAAGTTTTACAGGTGTGTACCTATGTGAACAATTTATCTTTCTTAATTATAAATGTTTTGCTTTGGAGGGAGGGGTGGCATTTCCATTTTTGTCCGGGGTGGCAGAAACGCTAGAGTCGGCCTTACAAGGTGATATCAGTATGGAGAATGTTCTCATCGGTGACTCTGGGACCCTTAGTTGTGGTAGAAGGGACGTGAAAGTTGTAGACTATCTAAGCATAAATGAGGATCAGCTGCATCCTTATATTGTGTCTGTTTACCCAACTGGAAATAGAATCTTCCAGCAGGACAGCGTACTGTGTGAAAAGGCTAGAATAGTGTTAGAAGGGTTCGAAGAGAGCAAAGAGATTAATTCCAATTAAGTCCTGGTCACCTAACTCGGCGGATTTTAATCTGACAGAGTACATTTGGGTTTTCATAGAAAGGAGCTCAAAAATCAAACATATTCATGTCGGAATATCTCAACTTTATGTGACCACTACTTAGACAATTAATACAACCCGTCACCGGTCAACTACCGAGAACTTGTGGTATCTATGCTAAGGCGAGTTGCAGCTGTTTTGAATGTAAAAATTGGTGTAACGTGTTGTTGAGTAGGTATTCATAATGTTTTGGCTCTTCGGTGTATTTCTTATTTCTAGCAGCAGCATCTGATGGATACATCATTTGCTTGAGTGAAAACATTTCACGCAAACAATTAAGGAGTAACAACAAATAAGGAATAATAAGACAAAGAACTAAAAAGAAGCATAAACACCATTAGAATGTCAGTCATATGGCAGTGCTTGTAGCTACACTTTGGTTATCCAATATCTATCGTAAATGCTACTAGAGACAGCAAGACAAATACCCCGGTTCTCAGCATTCATCAGGGAATTCTCCCTACACAAAACACAGTTAGGGAAGGGAAGGACCTTTAAACTAAGTAGGTGACCCGCAAGGCACAGCCATGCCCAGTTTCCAGCCTGAAGACATCAACAGTATGCCATCTCGGGTGATCTGGCATATCTCTCCAAAACTAATCACAAATTTGTGCTTTTAAATAAGTTATCTATAGATCTTTTTCATGCTTATATTTCAATTTGTATAACACATAGCATTTAATTACTAACCTAATCAGCGAAATACAAATATCTTCCCTTTTCAAAAAATTAAATACCAAATGTGAAAAATGCAAATTTTTTAATCTTCCAACAAAATTTGTAAAAACACGAAACGTTTGTACTTACTATTAATAGCAAATGAAAATTTTGTACACGAACACATACAAGAGCATAAAATTAACACTTTTCTGTTGTATAATCAGAGTAATATATTACCAGTATAAAAAGCAAAAACTGAAACGGAATTGGTGATGTATCATTCTGACAATGGAGTAGAAACGAATTTATCGTGTGTGTTTAGAATATATTTATTTACTCTATATAAACACTAGAAATAAACTTATGCAACTGCATATTTTATGAGTATGTTTCCTATATTCTGTAATTTGTCTACCTTTAGTAAGGCTGAATTCTTTTAACATTAACTACACTTTTCTCATATTGGCGGCAGTGCTTTATACCTACATACCCAGCATTAAAATTTATCATAATTCTTTTTAATGGGAAATTCTAGAATTTAAAATTACATTAAAAGAATTTTTGTGTAATATATATACAAGGATGGATGGATACAATTCTGGAGGCCCTGGCCCCTCTCCCCCTATGATTTTTTAAAGCATATAGCACACGTCAAATATTTGTACAAATGGTAACCCGAAACAAATAAATGTGTATGACATTGAATCGCCCAAACCATCTCCACCGAATGCTACCTTTTGACTAAATATGTAATGATGATGTATGGTTGTAGGCCTAAGACTATACATGTAAGGCAGTCATTACATAAAAATGCAGTTCTAGCACTGTTGTCAGCTGACATATCTTTCAAAATTCCCAGTTTTTCAGAGAATGTGTCCCTGAATTAACTTTTGATCATTATCTTATTGAGCTTGAGTCGAGAACAAGATGAGACCAAAGCCCATGTTTTAAGATGTCCTGGTGTGTATATATAAATGTAATGTATGTTTTTAAATATTTGATGCATGCTGTTAAAAGTTTGCAGCACTTTTGATTATCCTTGATTAAAGTGCATGATCTCAAGAAAAAAAAAAGTTTTCTAGCAGGAAAATTTTAAGTTGCACTTTTCCTAATATTCTTTTATACTTGAAAAGCTAGACACATCAATGCAGAGTTTTCACAACCCCAAAATAAAAACATATCATTTGCATTAATTGGATATAAATAACTAACATTTTTATATATTATACAGTAAATATTTTTGTAGTTAATTCTTTTGCTAAAAACTATAGATTTTTTAAATATTATAATCAGATTTCTATGCAATATTTAGGGAATAGTTATGCATCTAGCTTGTGTTTTATGTGGAATGACCATGGGCCAAGCTCTAAATGCATCTACAATCAATGCAGCAGCAGCATTGGGAAAAGCAGATTCACATGGATCCATAGAGAAAGGAAAACTTGCCGATTTTTTGATCATCAATGCTCCAAAGTAATTATCCTTAAGAAAAACATTTCACTTACTCTATACCATAAAGGGTGCATTAACTGATTTCATTAATTTGTTTTTATTCTTTTTTTCAGATGGGAACATCTTATTTACCAAATGGGAGGACATGCTTCTCTCATTGATAAAGTTTTGAAAAAAGGCAATATAGTGTATGAGAATACACATTCTCAACATCTGATATAAATTTCTCACCAACTTTGTAAGAAAGAGAAATCTATTTTTTCAAATAAAAAATATGGAAATTTGTTTCATTAGTGTACTTGAAATTTTATGAAAAACATTCTAAATTTAAAAAATTTTTTTTTTCCTGGACTCTTAAACTGATAGTAAAATTTGAGAGCATATTTACATATATTACAGAAAAAAAAGAGTAAACTAAACATACATAATAATGGCACTTATGGAAACTGTAAACCCATAAAAATCCGTTATTTTTTTTTTAAAAAAATTTATAGACTACAATTATTTTATAAACTATCGCAAAAATAATCTGTTTATGGCATGTACAACTACATGGAGAATGATTAGCTGATTTAGATCTTGGCCTCATCACTTAAATGTGGATCAGCATTATGATGACTGTTGCCAGTATAGCTTTAATATACAGTAGCATTAGATTAAATTAATCTACAAGTTTTGCAAAATTATGGGTTGGTAGAATTTCCAGTATATCGCTCACACACACAAAAAACAACATAACAATTGATAACCTTAAAAGGAAATGTGCTAGAATTGATCTCAAGAACGCACAAATTAAGTAAAATGTAGAACCTCAACTATCCCAAATCAATGTGAAACGGTTAATCCTAGTTATACATATGAAACTGAAATGGTAGGTACAACAAAAGTTAATGCTTACTTAGTTTATTGCTGCTTGAAATAAATAAATAAAAAATGCCAGTTTCATTTTTTCCATTATTCCTTTTCTGAATGATACAGTACAGATTTCTCAATATTTTAAAATGCAATCTTTGTCTTCTGTTTTTTGACATGCCTTATCACAGAGCTCTGTAACTTAACTCCTCCCAAGTATAAGATTCTTTTTTTGTGTGTTAAGGCGAGTTCATTCAAAAGACCAATTTATGCAAAGCATGATTTCATCTAACAATATTCCCTATAACAGGGTTAATTATTTTCATTTAAATAATCAAGCAGTTTCCTCATCCATCTGCCTTTTGAATTAGCAAAAGAACAATTCATTTAAGCCTCAACATTAAAACCACAGGAAAGACAACTCTTGAATCTTAATCTAAGAACATGCTGCAATCACATCACAGGTTTAATATTCTGAAATGTAGAAAAACAGATATATGTGGTCAGGCATGAGAACATAAATCTGTTTCAGTTTGATTAATTTATTCAACCTCTCCCTTCTTGCTCCCATCAAAATCAGGGGGGTGAAACTTCCCTCTATATTTCCGGGCTGGAGTGTTCAAAAGAAAAGCATTAAAACTATCTATTTCTTATGCCTGGAATCATGTTTCTCACCAGATTATTAGTAACATGTTTAGATAGTTATTTTTTTTAAAACTAGATGTCACTACAATCAAAGATACATATTAGTGATATGTTTTTGTAACTATCTCAGTTACTTAGTCCCACTCTTTGTGAATACACACATGTGGGTTGTGCTCTGTGATAATACATATATATATTTTAATATTGTATACATTATGAAGTTAGTCAGGAAGTGAATCAGATTATACATTAAGTATGAATAGATCCGAGAGTGATTCTGAAATAACTGATTGTTTTGAAAGTTCGGTTAGTGAATCTGACTGCAGTAATGATGATCTGTACTGTTGGTCTTTTTACATTTCATGCTTTAAAATTTATCTCATGAGAAAAAATTACTGTTTTTACATTATGCATAAGTGTAACAAAATTCTTTTTTAATGTTTAAAACACATGTTTTTAAATTTTTCTCTTTGCTGGAAAACCAACATTCAGTCATAATAACCCTAAACGTCGACTTTTCTTGAGAAAAATAATTTTTCGTATTTCAAGATAAAAATTTACCCAAAATTTAAAAATAAAAACATATATTGAACATATGCTTATTTTGATATTATTTTCTTGAATAAAAATAGACACTTTTATGATTCTTCTTTTTCTTCAAAATTATGCAACTGTTAAGGGGTTAAAAAGTGGGGTATATTTTTTAAAGTTTTTGATAATGGCTTCCCAGATGATTGAGAGTCTACCATACTATAAATTTATTTTTAAAAGTTAATAATTATTTACATCTATGAACAAATATCAAATGTAAAATTTACTAAAAAGAGATAAAGCTTCAAAATTATTTTTCAGTGCTTTTCTAAAGTTCTAATCAAATTTATGCACACAGATTAGCTATATAAAATTTCAATAATTTAATCTTGAAAAAAAATTTACAAAGCAGAATTTTCTCAACTGTTTTATTTTTTTTCTAAATAAATGTGTAACACATATAACAATAATTGGAAATAGAAATTACATCTTCTGTAATGTAATGAGTTTATTATCCTTTTGAAATGACAATACAAAAAAATTCAAAAAGTACATTTTTATAATTTCAACTTTAATACTAAATCTATATATTTTTACAGAAAATTATTTTTACTATTTAAGCACTTGTACGTTCATCCATATTGATAGGATCCAATTTTGGCTCTATAAGAAAAGGAGAAAAAAATTTGTATTGAATCATGTTAAGATAAACAAAGTATTATACTGAAATAAAAGTAATTCAATATATAATTACAAAACCAGATTAAATATATTTTAAGCTCATTTGAGATAAAAAATATTTACATAATAATCTAATAATTCCATTTCATTGTAAATAAATATAAAAAATAATTTAAATAGATTAACTAAATTAAAAACATCTTAATATAGTTTGAACAAATTAGACATAATATTTTTGTTCTTATTAAAGTGTACACAATATGCATTACAAAAAAAATAAGTATAAGAACTGAAATATATAATTTAGGTTACTGAAATACTACACTAAAAATGAAAATTTTGAGAAAAAGTAGGAGATTTCAAATTCAAAAAAACTAAAATAAATTTTAGTCATTTTTATGCAAATTAACCAAATTTTAATAGTATTAAAATTTTTAAAGTTTTATATAGTGCACATTTTGATCTTGCAAAATTTTTTATACGTTAAAATTTTTTAACACAGCTGATTAATGATAAACAGGTTATCAAATAAAATGATTTTTCTTTATTCCTTTTTGAATACCTCTAAATGTTTATTTGAATTTCAAAACAAATGGATACCACATTCAGCAAAAAATAAAATGATTTAAATAATTTCTTCTAATTTGCTTTGTCAAATAAAAATGTACAGCCGTAAATAACTTGTATAACATAATATTATGATTGCCTTTAAGATATAAAATTAGCCATAAAGCCATATACATAAAATCGTGAGGTATTATCAAATAGATGATAAGATTATTAACTTTTTTTAAACAAAATCAAGTCAAGTGTTTAAAAGTGAATGATTTGTTATCAGGAAAACTGTAACATATGAAATATGTTATTCATATTTCAAGAGGGAGAAAAACATTGATATTAGACAGCCAAAGTAAGACAACTGTGCAAAAATTACAGATGAAACATTTTTTCAAATGTAACACTGTGAGTAAATGTTTCAAGTATTAAATACCAAAAGATATGCAAGAAAGAATATGGGAAAAGTAAAGCTTTTCCAAAAAGGAAATCTAAAGAATAATAATGAGCTTTATTTAAAAAAAATGAACCCCATCCACAATCTGACAGAAGACCAAAATATCCATGAGACAGGTGGTTGGCATGAGAAATTTAGTATTAGTAGTAAGAAATAGGATCATCAATGAGTGCTACAAGATTTATATCATTTGTCCATGTTGAATGCAATGCTGTCAATGAGCTGTTGAGATATTGTAACACATTTCTTTCATAGCGTCAATTGCGACCTCAGAGCCCTTCTAAAGCAATATTACCAAGTGTCTCCTTAAAGCAGGGGTGTCCAACATGCGGCTCAAATGCTGCATCCAGATGCGTAAATTATGCGCCACTCTTTTAAAATTTATTAAATATCAGGTTTTAAAGTTTTTCATTTTGCACTTTATTTGAGGTGAAAATTATATATATATATATATGTAAATCTACAATGTATTTACCTGTTATCTGTTCTTGTTTTAAAAAAAACCCTTTTTTTGATAATAAAACGCTTTAGATTAAAAAGTTTAATTATCAACATTTACATTTGATTTTACTATAATATTTTTTAAAAAATTTTAATTCATTATGAATCCTTTAGTATGATGTACATGATTCCTTTTTGTGAAACTTTCATTTCTTTTTCTGTTTTGAGTGCCCAAAAGCAAGAAGTCAAAGATGTTTTAAGTTTAAAAAAGGGCAATGTTTTACTGTTCTTGAGAATAATAGCACAATCAAATTTTAAAAATGAGTAACGAAAGATCCATTAAAAAGGAATTTAGTAATTTTCAAAGAAAAATTTTAACTGAAATATTTTTAAACATTATTTGATCATTGCATTATTATATTATATAAACATTACTATACTCCCCGATTTTCCTGTATATAATCCATGGATTATGTGTTAAAAAGTTTCAAATTTCGTTGTCGTATTTCGCCGCTGGTTATCTGAGAAAAAACTTTCCCGGGTCAGAAAAGCTAACAATAAAGTTTTGAAGAAATGCCATTTATGTTTTATAAAAAAAAAATAATAGATGGCGCTTTCATGACTCGTTAATTCAACCATAACTAGTTTTTGTCCAATTACATTCAAAAACAATTCGGGTTTCCCTCGGAAGGAAAACAGTTACTATGCTGGCGCATTTCCAATTTTCTCTTGAATAGAACTTTTCGCCTTTTGAAAGTTTTCATCATGTTGAACCCGGCTGTAAATTACACTGCAAACTTCAAGTTAAAAGCTTATAGAAGACTACCGATGCGGAAGCTGCAAGGTTTTTAAACGTTGCAATCGAATATTCGTTTTGGAAAAAAAACAAGCCCCAAACCCAAAAAATTGTGATGGGCGTTAAAGAGCCAAACATCGGGAAAACCCCACTGGCCAGTTAGAGGAAGAAATAAATAAAAGGTTTTTTAAAAGAAAGAGAATGGGAAAGCAGTATCGATCTTAATTTTTTGCTGTTAACTTGCTAAATTAAAAAGAAAAGATTTTTCCATGCAAAATGTTTTTTTTAAACAACTCAAAACATAGATGGCAGTAGCAAAAAAAAATATTTTTGTTTTATTGAGATTATGTAAAAAATATTATCATACATGTTTAAAAAAGCGTTTCATAATAAATTTTGTTTTCTGTACAATTTCTTACTTCTGTTTTAATTATATTGTGTATTTCTTATCTTATGTGACACCATATGGTAGTTTATATTTTTGGATTGCCGTAAAACTGCGCGGATTATACAATGTTTTTTACTCGGAAAAAAGGCTTTTGCGATAACACGCCGCAGTGGATTATATATACAGAAAATCACGGTACCTATGTTTGTATACATGAAAAATAATGAAAACAATAATAATAATTCATTTTGTTTTATATTTTCATTCAAATAAATGTTTTTTGTTTCCAAATCTGATATAAATGTACATATTTTTATGTGCGGACCGCGAGGTTATAATGTTTTTCCGAAGTAGCTGCAAGGTTATTTGGGTTGGACACCCCTGCCTTAGTGTCCCACATACTGTTTGAATTTAGAACTAGGGACTACAATTTATGAGTTGTGAATATCTTTAGTCTCCAACAAATTCTTCAACAAGTATTGTACAATACAGTGTAGCATTGTCATCTATGAAGAGCAATTGAGGAACCACCGGCTCTCTAAAAAAGACAAAAAGAGAAAGGAAAGCCTCGGCACAGTAACAGGTATCCATAACTGAACCTCTGGAAAAGTGAAGGACATGTTTTAACATGTTTCCCCAAACAAGAACTCCACTACCTCCAGATAAGTTCCTTTCAATGTTGTTGGAGGGTTTACTGAGTGTTTCTTGTTCTCTCCAGATGCATATGCATCTAGGATCGCTAATCAGATTAAATCTGTTCTTATTTATTAATGGTACTCAACCCCATAGCTGGATATATCCAATACTTGTGTTTCTCTCCTATTTGTAAGTATTAATAGTACACACCATATAAGTCATCATGTGAATCAATCTCCATTGAGTAGCTTCCTGTGACCCTGACAAAATAAGATTTTGATTATCCAACAGTCTGCTGCAAGTATTTTGAAATTTTCCAACTGTCTGTGCCTTTGTGACCTTAGGACAATAATACTGAACTGTCAAGATATTTATTTGTATAATTTGAAATTTCTTTAAACTCATTACTGTCATCAACAGGATTGTCCAATGGACTTATTACACTGAGGCAGTAATTTAATTTTGTTTAAATAAATGTACACTGTGTAAAAACTTTCAAAGAAATGCTGAGCATACACCCCAACACTATAAGCTCTTCTGACATTCTTAGTACATTATGCTGCATAAATACACAATCCCAATCACATCTGACAGCAGTCAATCTACTGATTGGGCTTTCAATTTGTGCTCATTTTACTGATTTATTTTGCAACTCAGATTCATCTTTAATTTTTACACATCAGTATGTATTAGATTAACACTAAGAACAAAATTAATAACATTGATTATTAATATATATTACTCTAATACGATTAATTATTATATAATTATGGAATAACGATAGAGATAATTAATTTTTTGGCAGAAGATCTATTATAAATACAGTCAAACCTCCATATAACAACCACTATGTAGCAAAACTTTTTCCTGGAACCAAGAACATTTCACGATTTTCTTCGCAAAATAACCTCCCAATAGTGAAGTGCAATTTCTATATAATGAACTTTTTTTCTTGGGATTCAATTTTTTTTTCTCCCTATTTTTGAAGTATTTCTGGACATTTCAAGTTATTCTCTCTTTTAACGCATTTTATGGTGGTCATAAAGGGCTAAGTGTATTAAAAAGATGTGAGGCGTACATATTATGAAACAAAACATTTTTTCGATAAAAAAACTCAAATGAAATTAACAGATTTTATGAGTAATTAAATTTAAGGATACATGTGGTAATGCATGTTTAAAATCTATAGTTATAAAATAATGTGTTTAAACTTACTTGTATGCATTAAATTAGAAAATGTCTTTAAAATTCATTAATTTTAATTAAAAATTTTCTTAATATTTATAATACAGTGCATTCCTCAACATTCTTTTTCTTGTTTTCCTTGCACAGTTTCTCTTTTTTTGATGGGTAAGATGTATGAAATACATAAATATTAATTTAAAAAATGGTATAAATAATTATGCTTTTAATAAATATTGGGTTTATGAATTTAAAATTTGTTTTTATGTGGTTTATGAAGTATAATAAAAGATGAACCTCTATATAACGAATTTTCCATACAATGAACTTTTTTTCAGGATTTAGCGACTCCATTATATAGAGGTCCAACTGTATGTAAACAAAATTTTTACTTATATTCTTCTCTAAACAATCTTATTGCAAAACATAAATGATAAGCAAATAAGAGATCGATTTTCTTATTCTAAAGTGGTCTTTTGCATTATGTTAAGCCAGAGGATCAAAATTCAAAACATCTTTTCAGATTGAAAGATGTTCTGACCCAATATTTCATTCCTATAAAAGTTTATACTGTTAAATTATGTCAAAATAGATTTTTTCTCTGGTAAGAAGCAGTTCTTATATTTTGTCTTCTATATAAAAATACCAAACAGGTCTTAAATGTTAGGTATTAAAGTAAGAGAAATTGATTATTTATAGAATTTTATACATTTTAAAAGCATAGAATAATAAATGGATATACTGAATAATGATGGATACACTGAAGAGCTATAACTTGATGACCATCCCTCACCTGAAGCAATGAGCATGCCCTAAAATAAAAGCACAGTACATGTGCAGTTGATGAAGTATAAAAAGCACTCATGCACTGTTTTCCATATAGAGTGTTTAACAACATAATGGGAAAGAAACTGATTCATCAGATTTCGATAAATGTAAAATATGGCTTGACACCTGAGAACATTGACTTTAGTAACAGCAAGTTTGAAGGCTGCTCCCTCACACATCTATTATGAGTATTTATCAAAAGTAGTGTATGGATGGAGAAATTACAAGTCACTGGCCAGTGGTTTAGTATTGGTGAACAATAGCACATTGATTCCAAAGGAGAGCTGAGACTGTTATGCATTGTTAACCATAATCAAAGGGCAACAACATCAGATATCAACAGTAGCAGCCCAGGCAATTTGTCTCGATTGGAATGGTTTGAAGAATATTCTGGTGAATTTCAAGTCAAATCTTGAATTTCAAATTCACCTGACATGAATCCAATTAAACATTTATAGTTTCACTTGGAAAACCACATTCATGCTGCACCTTGCAATGTCAGGGAACTTCAAGACCAGTTGTAAGTGCCAAGTACCAGATATTTCAGACTTACCCATTAGCGTTTGTCAAGTCAATGACTCTCTGGGTGTTGGCACTTTTGAGAGCGAAAGGTTGATCTGTTTTACACTAAACAAACAGTCAGAATGTGATAGCTCTTCAGTGTAATTGCTACAATATCATAAAATTAAATGAAAAATGCGACATTTTTCTGTCTGGATATGCTTTTATAGTACGGCTCAGGCTCTTTGATTTAGAGCAATTGCAGTCTTAATCCTTACAAAACAATTCAGAAAGTAAATAAAATGGCCAAAACTTAATAAGACTGCTTCAACAAGATTCTAATACATGTGAACAAAATGTCTCATTAATTTGTGACCTCTTTTCTCATTTGATTTAGCAACTCCTATAATATCAATGTAGTTAATGAGGATTCAATCAAGAAATGATAGCTGTATAATTTTTAAATGGAATTGTAATTTAGAAATGAAAAAATACCATGTATAATTAGTTTAAACATTTTTAAAAATATTAATTTTATTGTAGATATTTACCTGGGAAATTGAATGTTGGGAATTTAGTAAAATCTTCACCCTTATCAGCACCATACTGCTTCTTTAAATTAAGTAAAATTTCATCATATTCCTTTTGTTTTTCAGGTGAAATATCAACAAATTTACCACCTCCACTTCAACATTAAAAAAAAGAAAGAAAAAGAATTATAAAAAACACATTCAAATACATAGAATATACTAATTAATGCACATAGAGCACCAGAATTAAATTACATTATTTCTGAGAAAAACAAATGAGAAACAATACTTGAAAAAGAGTCTTAGAACCTTATTAACATAACTTAAAAATTTTATTTTTAAAATCTTAGGCTTTTTAAAAAAATAGTTTAATAGTAATTTCATTCAAAAAAGTTATAATACTTAAAAGTTGCTTCAAGTTTGAATACAATTATTTGCTTTCTTACATAACATTTCAAAGTGTTTAAAAACATTCAATGTTCATGAGTCGAACATTTAAATATTCTCATTTACATGTTTTTTTGGTATACATTTTCCGACCCCCTCCTTTGTTGTTTAAGACATACTATTTGCCACTTTTTTTAACGAGGGAAGGGGAACTTTCTGTGTACTATCCAATACCACCAGTTTACTATGGCTTCTTTCTTTAAAATAATCTAGCCAATTTAGCAAAATCACAAAAATGTAAAGGGTATCAAAGTATCTAGAGAAAATATAATGACTAGTGTTAAATTAAAAACATAAAATAAATCAAACAAATGCACCAGTTGGGTGTTGAAAATGTTTGGTATGGATATACAACCCTGAATGCTGGTTTATGAGTATTACAGCCCTGAACATATTTCATGAGTCCTGCAACCCCTTTGAGAAAATTAGATTCCAGTTATTTCTAATGATTTTCCTTATTTCTTTGGCATACATTAGAAAGGAGAATCCCTGAAGTATTTTTCATAAGTACATAAATAAACTTTTAAAAAAAATTTCATGGATCAAGATTAACAACAATATAAATGTTAGGAAAACAAATTATCAATTTGTTTTTATATTTTATTTGAGAATAAATACTAGGTTGTCTTGATAAGTTAAAAGACTGTTTGCAACACATTTTACTTATGTAAAAAAAATAAAATAAATAAACTTGATTAATTATCATATTATGCAAAGGAATGTACATCAAATTATTAACTGGCATAACTATGAAAACAAATATTTAGAAACTCCTATATAATTTATGCTTTAAAATTTAGGGTTTCACTCTAAAGATAGGGGGAGAAAAAAGGATGATACAAAAGGGAACTATTTTATAAAAAGATAGTTCATTATATAAGGAATAATACTGGAGGCAGGTGGGAAGATTACAGAAATGTTTTCAATAATTTACTAAACATTCAGTAATAGACAATGCACATATTAACAAAAAGAAGTACAAGATTGTAGATTTAGAAATAAAGGATAGAGCAGCCTGTCGAATAAAACCTATGATTATAATAAATACTAATTATTGGGTGCTTTATGTATATAATTATTACAATGTTTGAATGTGCAAAGAAAAGGTTTGCACTATTAGTCATAATTGTGGTGAGTGGCGTAACATACACCCCACATTGTGTGTGTATGGGGGGGCAGGTGTTCTAGGGGCCCAAAACTTGACTTTGCAGCATTCCCTAGCATTCTTTGTTACACCACTGATTGTGGCACTTCATGATATCTTTTGATTTGACAAAATTGGTCAATGGTATGATTAAGTAAGCAACCAATTATTGTAGAAATGTAACACTTCATATGATAGCACTACATTCAGATTGTCCAAGAAATGGAGAAAGTAACACAGCAAAGTAAGAAATTTTAAAAAGGGTTGTATTTCAAATAACATTTGTTTAGAAAATGATTTGTGAAAGGAACAGTATACTGTAAATCAAGAACATTAAGAAAATTTAGATAATTTAATAATGTTATTTTATTAAATGCATTTTCTTAGATAAAGCAAATGGGGATTAAAGCTATTTATTTCAGTAAAAGTACCTCCTCCCTTACATTTCAAAAAAGTACACAATATTCAATTGCATATTTCAACTTACATATTGCTAAAAGTTAAAACATATTTTACTAAGTGTACATCAAAATACTTACGAGCTACGTTTATTATAGTCCTTCAGCTTTTCAAGAAATAACTTCTGAATAGGATCTGTTGCAGTCTTATTTGTCATTAACACAGAACAAACACCAAAGTTCCTTTGTAAAACTACAGAACTTCTCACAGCATTGCCACATCTTAAAATTTTTACTGCATTCATGGCTAAAATATTGAGATTAAAAATTTTAAAAATATGAAAGCATGATGATAGAAAATATTTTTTGAAATTAAATAAATATTTATAATAAATGTAAGGTTCTTTCTAATTTTACAAAAATCAAACAATTTGGTAAATTTTATTAGATAACTTATTTTTACTACACCATTAATTAAACTAAATAGAACAAATAATACTTTAAAATTTGGGGAAATGTTTTAAATGATTAATGCAAATTCTGTTAAATTTACGCAATCTCTTTATCTCTATAAGTAATAATTGTCTTTTCCTTTGCAAGAACTAGTAAAAATTTGATGTGCGATTATGTATTTAATCCTACTAAAGCTTACGCATTATAACATTATTATGCAACAAAGAAAAATTACACATTTATTAAAAACAAACATGTTTGTTCTATAAAAAGTTAAGATTTATGTAAAATTTGTATTCAACCTTTTGATATAATCAGTAAGTCATCAAAAAACAACCCAATTAATAATTTTTGCAGTTTTCATTGTAGTTAAATAAAATTAGTATCAAAGTTAGAGGCTCAAAAAGAACTAAATTGTTGATTTAGTTCTTGACATGATTAATTTATGAATTAGATTCTGAAAAAGAATGTTGCAACAATATAATCGAATTCTTTTTCTTTTTACTGTATTAGGAAGAGAATTGGGTGCTACATGCCAGGGGGGTTGTTTATGTTCACCAAGATTGACGATAACAATATAACATGGTTACCTTGATATTTTTATCATCTGGTAATGTGGTTGCCATGGGGATAACATATATCAGAGTTAATTTTTACTGACTTTTTTTTCACAGCAACCCTATTAATTTCAGACAATTTTAATTGGATTTCTTTAAAAATTTAACCATTTTCATTGCCATTGTTCTTCATAGAAAGCTGGTTTAGTCTTCTGTTTTATTTCATACTATTTTCAAATATGGATATTTCTAATATCATTGGTGAGTACAAAGATATTTTTTTTTAAAAAAACTATGAGGCCTGCGCATTTAATTATTGCTGCACATCTTGCTATTAAACTTTATTTAAATTTTTAATAATGCATTTTTAAAAGTTCCTGGTTCATTACAATTTATTACAAAAACTCACAGTTAATGAAATGTTGTAAGTTATCACAGTATTTTTAATTTATATCAATTATTAATTTTAATATAATTTATGTAATTATTTTATTTATAATATAATATAAAAATATAATTATTATTATTTTATTATATTTATTTATTAATAGTACACACATATTATGTTATTTATTTATAATCATAATTGGATCATTCCCGATCTTTTGGTACCTTAAGCAAGTTTCTGCATCATGCAGTTTGTGAGAAGATAGATGCATTTGTTTACCTACGAATCTTAATAGTGTAGATGATAATGTATTCTTTTTAATTTTTTCAATGTTTAAGTATAAAAATTATGATTTTGGTGCAAATTCCATTTTCACTGCAATTAAATTAAAAAAAAAATAACAATTGCTGGAAAAACTGTACATAAATTATCATTTTAGACTTTAGATTTAAGAGATAAATGTATAATCAAAATTACATAAAAATATATTTTGGGATATTCATTTGTGTTGGGATAAAGACATATTGATACTTACAAATTATCACAACCATATTAATATGAAGAAAAAGCACATGTTTGCCAATTCTGCGCATATGACACATGTGCAATTGGGGGTTGCCAACTTGAAGAGTTATCTTGAAGTTTGACATTGTTGAGATAGTACATAAGTACCAAAAGATTTACTAAGACCAACATGAAATATATCATCTTTTAATCTAGAAGGTGATCTTCATAGTTTAGAGTGGCTCCATATTTACACTGACGCCTCATACATGCCAGAAACAGAGTCAGTGCAGGATGGTTTTGTCGGCTGTTTGAGGGTTCATTGGTCGTAGGAAAAAACGCCACCAACTATGATGGCGAGGTCTTGGCTGTCCATGAAGCTACAATGCAAATACTAGCTGCTGGCCTATCTTCTGCAAAAGTTGTCTTCTATGTAGATTTCCAAGCTGTAATTTTAACTTTAAGCAGTAATACACCAACTGACTGCCTTAAAACAATTCAGTGCTGAGCTAAAATTGTACAGCTAATCGTGTATCGCTGGACTGTGGCCTTACAGTGGGTCCCAAGTCATGTTGGGTTCCCCAGCAATGAGAGAGCCAATCAAAAAGCCAAGTTGTCTCAACCATAAGTCTCCTTGACTCTCAGAAGAGCATTATTTCCCCATTCATTGATAAATATACTACAGTGACACAAAAAATCCAAGAGCCTTGGAAAACTCCAGCCACAGTGGATCCAATCTCAAGGCACCAGGAGAGAACCAAGGCTGTTGCCTGCTTTCGCCTAACCACAGTACATGACTTTTTGGAGTACACCTCCACTGGTTTGGCCATAATGGACGGCGACCACCTACCAAAGCACTGGACTCGATAAATACCTGACTGACGACATCATCAGTCGGAACTGGGAGACTCGATGTCAAATGGTTAAGCCAAGCACAGGCATTGGATAAATAAATCATATTTTAACTTAAATTGAGTGCATATTAAAGCTAAAAAACCCCAGGGGTGGGCTATAATGAGAGAAAACCAATATTTTCTGCTTCAATCACAATAACGGAAACATTAATTTCAAACAAAACATTTGTTTCAACATTGCAGTATGCACTTCTAAATTACGTAACACATAAATTTCTACCTATATTAATTTATCAAAGCATGGAACATATATATTTTCGATTAAGTATCAAACATTTTACATTTGAAGTATAAATCACCACGCTTTTTATAAATATTACTTTCAATAACTTGATTTTAATTGTTGTACTTAAATGAACTTTTAACCAAGATAAAAATTTAAATAAATGAAACACAAAAAAATCTATATATATTTTAACTTTTTAACACAGTGCTTCTTTCTAAGAGTAGAAGCACTTTTTGTAAATGAATCAATGTTTGCAAAACATTCGTAACTTGTAAAATGAAATGATAGTACCTACTGATATTTATGGGTAACTGAACTGTTACAGTAAAAAAAAAGGTTAATCAGCAATGAAAGTATATTGGTACTATTGAGACTGATAAATACTAATACTTTTTATATATTTTCCTAATCATTTATATAAATACTGAAACAAATATTTACCCCTTTCACTTAAATTAATTCCTAACTGGAAGGTCGATCGGTGCAGAACGTAATGCTGGTCACAGTGAAATCATCGGGCCCATTGAGACATTATAGAAATTTGAAAGATGATTTTTAATTAAAAAATTAAATCATTTTTGTCCCTTTGAATAAAAAAATAAATGATTTCAATGCAATTTCATGCCATTTTGGTAAATAAAAATGTGTTATTTAGAAAATAATTAGCCTAGTCGTTAAACCTAAAGACTTTATGCTTCCGAATTGGCAGCAGTAATTCAGTCGCTACAGCGAGTGCGATGGTTTCCGTATTTTTTTTTAAATACATGTTATTAAATTATTAGTTATTAATTGTCGTTTGTTTCAAATAGATATGAGGGAAATAAACACTATTACATCAGTGCAACGGCATATAAATAGTAAAATGAAACCAACTGTTTCCATTGAAGACCTTCCAGATCCAATAATTGAATATATTTTGAGTTATTTGTCACCATACAGAGATTTAAAGCAGTGTATGCAAGTTAGCAAATCATGGTACCGATTTGTTTATGGTAAAGATTGATATTTTTTTTCTTTTGAACTAATTTTTCTTTAAATGCCTTTTGAATATCTGATGGTAGTCTCAGAAAAATGAAGTTTGACATCTGTGCTATATCGCTTTGTTTATATTCTTTTATCTGAATTCTTGCATATTCCTTGCATATTTTGAGAGAAATTAAATACTTTTTAAAAAATTATGTAACAAGTGAGTGTGCATGCAATTGCTAGATATCTGTAATTGAGTATAGTTTTTGTAAAATTGACCTTTTTATTGTGATAAACAAATATACAATTTAGTTCTAAAGATTAAAGTATTTTTTGATTTTTAAGAGTTCATAAGTTGAAATATCAATGCATACTCATTTTATATACTGTTTTTCTTGCTTTGTATGAGTTTTGCTTCTGCATATTCCTTAATGTTAATTTCATATGATATTGTATATTGAAATTATGTACCTTTTAATAAATCAGGGGTTGTTCAGTAAACTTTTATCTTTTATATTTCAAGTGAAGAAAAAAAGTATGCCTATAATTGTTTAAAACTTAAGTTTTGCTTTAGTATCTTTACCGCCATGTTTGGCGTATAAGTACAGGGTGGACACATTACCAAAGCCTAGCTCGTACATTCTAAACAAGTTCAAAGGGAAAGTATTTATGATTCAGCAGCCAATAATCGGCTTTAAATTGCATTATGTTTATCATTGTGTCGACAATTAGATTTTAAGTATATTTTCTTTTTATGTAAGTAACAAAAAAGGTCTAACATATTTTTAGTTAGATGTAATATTTATTGGTTAACCATGATGAAGTATTATTTTCCCTTCATGAGTAACTGTACAATGATGTTGATGCAAATAAATAAGAAAATAATTGACTTTGCGTATCATCCTCATAATTACATATATCATAAGTACATATGCAATAGTATATTCACCAAAAACTATGCAGAATTCTTATTTTAGGATTTTTATATATATTTAAAAAAAGAGCTGCACAATGAGCATAAGATTTGGGTTACCTATGACTTATTTTAAAAAGTTTTCTTGTTGAAAAAATTTGTTATCCTGAATTTACTTTTTTTTTTGTTAAATTTGACATTTAGTTAAGAGTAAAAAATCTTCACTCAGTCACATTTATTACTATATGTGCTAGAAATATAGCTGCAGAAATCATTATTGAAGTACAAAAGTCAGGAAGTAAAATTACAGAATATATATTGCATATCTTTAATGGGGACGTAGCATCAGGGCTACTTATTAATCAATGCAATTTAAGTTATGAACAGGAAAAATTCTAGGCATTAAAATGTTGTCATCATTTTGTAAAACTTAGGGTAGTTATAAAAAAAAAATCTCATAATTGTAGTAATTTAAAGATTCTTGTTTGGATATGATAGTAATGATTCAAGTAATATGAATGTAGTTGATATATATTATATATATGCATTTTTTAAGGTTTTGTAAGCTTCATCATATTGACTACTATATTAATGAAGATCTCTTTTAAAGTTGTTCAAGATACATAAGTAAGGAATCTGAAAAAATGGTATATTGGTCATGTTAAAAAAAGAATGGGAATGCACTTCTGCGAATTAAAATTTTCATACAAATTGCTTGAAAAAGTAAATTGGCAGAGGTTTAAAAGAATTAAATACTGTACTTTAAAAAAAAACCAACAACCTGTGTATACTTGAGAGAAACGAAAAATCTAATAACTACAGTATACATGTGACCAAAATGTTGTAATTGCTTTCAAAATCACTACAAATAAGTTTTATATAGACAACACCATTTAAATTTGCATAAGCACAAATTTAAATGTCTTGAGGATCTGCGATGTTTGTTTTGTTGCTTTGCTAAACTCAGTCTTTCAAATTATAAACTATGTCATTTTTTTAGCATGTGCAATCAAGATTATTGTGTTTAAACATGCGTGGGAACTCTATAGTCTAGAAAAGGTTATTATTTTCAAGCATTCACCAACAAGATTAGTATGTTTGAATATGCTTAGAAATAGTTTTTCACTATTGGCTACTTATCATGGTATTTTGGTGATGCTTTTTTATTTGATGAAATCGGTTGATGTTATACACTGAAGAGCCAAAAAAAAAACTGGTACAGGCATGCATATGCAAATAAAGAAATAGAGACCAATCAGATACGTCACTGTGGTCGGCAAAGTCTATATAAGACAACAAGTGTTTGGCACAGTTGTTAGATAGGCTACTGCTGCTACAATGGCAGGTTATCAAGATTTAAGTGAGTTTGAACATGGTGGTATAGTCGGCGCACAAGAGATGGGACATAGCATCTCCTAGGTATCGATGAAATTTGGATTTTCAAGTACGACCATTTCACGAGTGTACCGTGAATAGTGGGAATCTGGTGATGCATCAAATCTATGACATCACTGCTGCTGAAAAAAGAGCATGCAAGAACGGGACTAACGATGACTGACGAGAATCATTAAGCGTGACGGACACGCAACCCATCCAAAAATTACTACAGATTTTAATGCTGGGCCATCAACAAGTGTCACCATGCAAACTGTTCAATGAAACATCATCGATATGGGCTTTTGGAGCCAAAGGCCCACTTGTTTACTGCATGACACAAAGCTGATGCCTCGCCTAGGCCCATCAATACTGACATTGGACTGTTGATGACTAGAAACACGTAGCCTGGTCTGACGTGTTTTGTTTCCAATTGAATAGAGCTGATGGACATGTATAGGTATGGAGACAACCTCACATGAATCCATGAACCCTACATGTCAACAGGAAACTATTCAAGCTGGTGGAGACTCTGTGATGGTATGGGGCGCGTGCAGTTAGCGTGATATGGGACCCCTGATATGTCTAGATACGATGGACAGGTGACAGTTACGTAAGTATTCTGTCTGATCAACCTGCATCCATTCATGTCCATTGTGCATTCCGACAGACTGGGGGGATTCAGAAGGATAATGCGACACCCCACTAAGTCCAGAATTACTACTTATTGGCTCCAGGAGCACTCTTCTGAATTTAGACTGTTCCGCTGCTACCAAAATCCCCTAACAGGAACATTATTTAATATATCTGGTATGCCTTGCAACAGGCTGTTCAGAAGAGATCTCCACCCCCTTTTACTCCTACTGATTTATGGACAGCCCTGCAGGATTCATGCTGTCAATTACCTCCAACACTACTTCAGACATTAATCAAATTCATGCCACATTGTGTTCTCTTTGGAGCCCTACACAATATTAGACAGGTGTACCAGTTTTTTTTTGGCTCTTCAGTGTACTATTTACTAGGTTTTCTAACCCATATATTCATTACCATTACAATTTGGATCATACCTTGTTTGCTTTCCTGTAACCAACTAATTGGTTACATGAAACTGATTGTTTACTTATCAATTCCTCTCTTTTGATATTATCAAATAAATACATCAGCGAAATCCTCAAACAGATGACATTTTCACAAATGAAACTTTGAGGAACATCTCACTAAGATGCTTATTGATTCCTCTTTTTTGATATTCCTAGATAAATTCATCCATCAATTCCTTCTCAAACAGATAACATTTTCTCAAATAGAACATTCAGTATCATTTAGAATGAAATTTTATGAGGGTGAGTCGGAAAATAAGTTTCCCCTGTCGACTGTGGTCAGAGTTGTGTTTGAAAGTCAAAAAATAGAATGAGACATTAAAAATAAAACATAACTCTTTATTTTTCCTCATAAGTATCAAGTACATTGAAACAATTATCATACCACTTGATAAGCTTCAAAAAGCCCTCCAAGAAAAATTCTGGGCTTTGCATACAGAAGAGCTTGGTTGACTGCAGCATTGCTTCCAAAGCGCCTTCAGGCGAAATTCTTCTTCAAAGCTGGAAACAGATGAAAGTCACTTGGTGCGAGATCAGGACTGTGATATAGGTGCTCCCAACCAAGAGTTGCAGCATGGTTTTGCATTGCCATTCACCGAGTTTGATCTCGCATTGTCATCCAACAACAGAACACCAGCTTTGAGAAGCCCATGCCACTTTTTCTGAATCACCTGCTTCAATTTCGACAGAGTGTCACAGTACTGTGTAGCATTGAGGGTTCCAACCTCCAAAAAGTCCACGCAAATGTAAATGCTTCTTCCGTATGTAAAGCCTTGAATTTTTCTTGGAGGTTTTTTTGAAGCTTATCAAGTGGTATGACAATTGTCTCAATGTATTTGGTATTTATGTAGAAAAATAATGTTTTATCTTTAATGTCTCATTCTATTTTTTGACTTTCATACACAACTCTGACCACAGTCATCAGGGGAAACTTATTTTCTGACTCATCCTTGTAGCAATGTATCATTCTGTCACTGTAGTGTTTTTACCCAGGCCTCCAAAAAATATTGGGAGAAACATAAATAATACTTCTCAATCATGCTGCTCGGGAAAATTAACTGAATGTAAACTCTAAAAAAAGAAATTAAATGTTACAATCTTGCAATGGAATATCAGACCAGAAATTTTAATTAAATTTCTCCACAAGAACAACAAAAAGTTTTTTCTAAAAAAGTAGTTTATCTTTTTGAAAACATTTAATGATTTTAAATAACAAATAGCAACTGTAGTGGAATAATTCTGCGTTTCCTTGTATCAGGGTTACAAAATAAGCACATTTACCAGAAATCATTATCACACCATAAATTTGAAAAACATTGAAATCCAAAGAGCATCCAGATGTACACTTAATTAAAATTTGTTAAGAAAAAGCAAATTTCAAAATGTTTTAATTATTAATTATTTAGTAATTGCAATATGTAATATGATAATATGAGGTTATTTCCAAATAAATGTACTAAATTTAATGGGACCCCCTTGTTTATGCTTATTACAGAGGGAGTTTATGTTGGGCTCCAATTTAGTTATCTTTAGTACTTCAATGAAAACAAGCAAAATCATCTTAGCCTTCCATCTTTCCTATAAAAAATACTATGTAAAAATAGCATTTTCGGAGTCTCACCTTTTGTTAATTTGAGATGGCAATTTTTCTTGATCATTTCACTTGCATATCAAGATGCCATATTTTTTTCATTGATATGTTATTGACATCTAAATAATTTTTTAACATATAGTGCATATCTTAGGAAACAGTACTTGCTCTCTAATGATTTACAAAATGTTCTCTTAGCTGAATCACTTTTATTGATACAACTTCATTGTTTTTCATTAAGTTGTATTTTGATATCTCCTCTCACGTTTAATCAATTCTTTTGTTAGTATTGTTACCAAGTGACATAGATTCTACTGTGTCAGATTTTTCCAAAACTATTTTAAGAAATGCTTATGTTGATAGTTTTTAAAGTTCTCCCTTGTAATGTGATTATTCTCAAATTTCACAATGAATAAGAAAATTGCATTCAAAGATTTCTCAAATTTCTGATTTACAGTTATGGCATGAGCAATAAACACTTGCTTTAATTGGTTGTTTTTCAAAATTCTTCTGTATAATTTGAAAGTAATTTAAATCTGAATTTTTATGGGCATTATATTTCGTTTTCAAATATACCTCAAGACTACCATGTTTCATTGATTCCTTGATCAAGCATTGTTGGCGTAACACAATAAAGTAACCATTTATCATGGTCATGAATTCAAATTCCTCTAAATACTGAATATTTTCAGCTTGGATCTCATTTTACTGTATGTTTAAAAGAAAGAGATATTTGATAAATTACTTAGATCTTTATTTTATAAAATATGTATAAATAACTTCATATATTGAAATTTATATGTAATTGGTATGTAAGCATTTAAGAGGGTCCTGTACTTGAATTTTCAAAAAATTATCGATTTTCACTTTTTTATATTTGCTAAAAGTTCAAATATTTCTGTTTAAAATGATGTATGACATGAGGAAATACAATAATTAGAAGTATTTTTATTTATTTTTTTAAATGAAGCTACTCTTTGACGCTCATCAAATGAACTCTGCTAGGAAAACCTGTGTTTCTCCTTGCATAAGTTTCTGATGTGTGTGAATCCATATGATGTTCAAGGGGGAAAATTAGAGTGTATTGGTCATATCTAAAGTGTTTGGGTACATGTCTTTTGGATCTTAAAAGCGAAAGAGAGAAAAAAAAAGTTGATAAAGCCTAAGAGGTCGTAACCAACTCACCGCCTTTTGAATATCAAAAATTCAATGATATTATATTATGGTTATTAGAAATAATATCAATGATCTGCACAGCATGAAAATTGTTGTTTGGGCTGTATATTTTCATCTTCTGTTTTCAAATGAGAGCCCTCAGCATAGGCTGTGTCCTACGATTATAAATGCTTGGTGCAAGTTTCAAAAGATAGAAGCTGGATGTAACGAAAGGCACTATGATCATAAACACACACACACCATAATGAATTAGATGAAATCAGTTTTTAGAGATCTAGGTGATTCTATATGCTATTCAGAAAATGTTTACATGGAAAGACCCAGAACCCAAATGAGTCAGTTAATAACACCATATGGTCAGTGATTCCAAGATCTACATTTGTGGAGTTGAAGAACTTTAAAATATTAGGGGTAAATATGGCTATTACACAGCTCAGTATGAGTCATGTAGCAAAATTAATGATCTTAAAACATTGTAATATTGAACCGAGTTATAATTGTGTGCAGTAGCGCACACAGGAATTTTTCAAGGGGGGGACCGGGGACGAAAGTTCACCATTCTTGTATTATGCTCCTTTTGATTTTGTCGATTTTCGGGAACAAAATACAGTAAAAAACTAATTATTGAATTAATAATTAGCATTAATTAATAAAATTAATCATTAATAACAAATACTTAAATTTTACGTACTATGTACTTAGAATTATGGTCAGTCGGGGAAAAATCAAGTGTTTTGGAGGGGGACCCCAGGACCCCCTTGTGTGCACCACTGATTGTGTGTCATGCATCAAAAAACTAGATACATGTAGCATTCATGTAGCCCAATGAAAGCATCTTCAGATAACAAAAAAGGCAAAATTGTTAAAAATAATGAAAAAAAAAGAAAATTAGAAGAGTCTTTTGTATGAGCAGAGAGTAAAGAAAATGCGTCATATGCTTTTGGAAAATACTAAAAAATGTAAATGCTCAAAAAATTAAAAATTTTACTTTAAAGCCTGTTTAAACTCAAAATGTAATATTTTTCACTTTATGTACCTTTTGCTCAAAAACTATGAATTATATAATCATCAAATTTTCAGTGAGCAGACTTTTAACACATATACACATTTTAATGGAGGGAATTAGATATATCTAGCAAACTTTTTTAGATATGACTTTTTTAAACTAAATTTTAGAGAAAAAAAATTGGATAATTTTAAAAAATTCATAATTAATTTAATTTTTAACAGAAAGACAAAACCCTTGATTGAATTGCTATTGATAGTACACATAATCTACAGTAAAAATTTTATTCATGAGAATTGAGTAGTTTCTGAGAAAAAGGTACATAAACTTACCTAATTTAACATGGGCTCCTATATGGATTTGTTGGACCCTTAATATGTAATATATAAATTTTTAAAGATATATGGAATATATATATATTACTGGTAAAGTATGAAATCCGTCATATTCTATACAATGCCTAGGCATTGTATAGAATGCCAAATGAAAAACTGGCAAAAGTATGAAATATATTGACAATTCATTTTGAATATCATGTGGGAAGGCATGTGACTTTTAACGTTGGTTTCAGGCTCTGAATTTGTCAATTGGATACTTGCGGTTTGTTCAAGAGTGTCAAAATACTCAAATTTTACTTACATCTTTTCCTGTGCTGCATGAAAATGGAAGAGCAAGCTGTAGTGTTTGGAGAAAGTGTTATGGTCTATAGACGTGAAACAACTATTCGATGACAAACTTTGAGTTAATGTTGCAAAAAAAATCCAGTTTTTTCTGAACTGAAACTACTTACCAAAATTTAATAAATGATGTACAAAATGACTAAGGAACCCAGGGACAGTTGGTTGCTGAATTGTTATGATGTGATGGTTGTGGAAAACAAAATTAAACCCATTTATCCTGTTATAGAAGGCATCAGTACTATACAATATTAGGTCAGATTTTGAGTTATTTCACATACTTTATGAAGTTCATTAGGCTATTGAACACACAGGATGAGATAGAATTCTGAAAAAACTTCCAATCAAATATAAAAACGTTACACATCATGATATCACTGTATATCTGCCTTTGTGAACCTTGCTAGAAAAACTATTTTAAAAAAAGACCTTGCTTTGTAAACTGATTTTTTTCCAAATGCCAATACATTGGCACTTGTAATGAGTGGGAAAGAATGGTTTCTACCAACTTGGAACTTCTGAAAGAATTTTAAAACAAGTATATGCAAGATCAAAATTCACTTTGTGCTCTAAGAACTTGCTTAGAATTAAAGATATTCCTGACCACGAGAAATTCCTCTCTTATCAGTTGCAGTTGCTCATTCCAATGGAAGAGGCCAAGGATTCATCAAATATATTTGTAAAACAAAATGCCAAAATAAGAATTATCTTTGCTTCAAAAATGTTATTCAAAATGTCATTCAAGCCTATGATGCTGCAATAAGTAAATTAATTTTAATATCTTATTTTTTATATAAAAATTTTGTTTTCCATAATAAGAAAGGCATACGTTTTGTTTTGTACATTTTCCGTTTTCCTTTATGTATTTTGAATAGTTTTTTTTAATGGCATTTCCATTATTTTCTCAGAATAACATTTGTATATTTTAGGAATGTACGTCATTGATATAATAGCCTTATCATATGTGTGACCTTTTTCATACTTTGCCTAAATAGCTTTAGTCATTCTATAGAATGCCTGGGTATTATATACAATGCCTAGGCAAAGTATATAATAATTCTCATATTTCATACTTTGCCTAAAAATGTCTGGCATTCTATAGAATGCCAGAGTTTGATTCTTTGCTGGGAACATGTACATCGTCACATCTACACATTTTTATATAGCTTTATTTTTTAAAAGATTATTGTTGAAATGCTTTTCTAAAAAAATGCAGTAATAAATATATTACTGACAAACAGTTTTTTTTATATTAATGTAATTATATTTTTTTTTATCTGTTTTTATATAAATATGTATTTCTTTATTTTAGATGTAATTCGAAAAACTCAAAGAGATTTTAATAATGCTGTTTTCCATATGTCAGTTCAGTGGTATCATTTAGAAGCTGAACCTGGACCTACAATTACAAAAAGGTATTCACACAGTGCTTGCTGCAATGGGAATTCAATGTATATATTTGGAGGTTGTACAACTGCAAATACTACATTTAATGATTTGTGGCGATTAGATCTTGGAAATAGATGTTGGATCCGCCCTCTTGCAACAGGTATCTATTTGGAAATATTTATTACCTTCCCCATTAGTACTGACACAAATGAGTTAATTACTTCTATAACTCAAAATTTAGTCTCTATTTGTTTAGCAAAAATTATTGAATTATTACGTTTTATTGCTGTTCCAAAGTTGTTTAAATGTTATTAAGATTTATAATTAACATTTTTTTTATTATTATTTAATATTTTTATAAAATTATTAATTTTATTTGTAATGTAAAAATTCAAAGTTCTATATTAAGTGTAATAATTAAATAACTGGTCTGGAAAATATGCCTTATTTAAAATTTGTTATGAACAACTGTTAATCCCCTTTAATCTAACGGAATGAAAAGCACAAATGTGCATACTGCTAGAGCAAGAGATTTCTTTCATTCAAGTATCACTCAGGCTAGAGGGTTTTTTGCAAATAAACCTAAACCCATAAAAATACCCAAATATGAAAGCATTGTTTAATAATGTTTTGTAGAGTATATATTGTATATTCCTTTTATACACTTTGAATTTACAGACTTAACTTACACGTGCTATTTCTTGTATGAATACATTTTTTACATATTTTTGTTTACTATTGATTTTTTACATTATACATTTGAAAACTGAATATGTTATTTAAATTCTTTTTTTAATATGAAAATTTAAAAAACGGGGTTTTACTCACTACATTGAATTTTTTGTCATAAAAACTTGTTATTTTGGAGGTTTTTACAGGAATATGAACAAATGAAAACTAAATTTTATTTTGTGGATGACCATGGAAAGACATTTTCTTTCAATGTACTCTGCATACAAGTGTTCAAAATTTTTCAACATTGTATTTGTAATGTATAGAACATACGGGATACGTTATTAGTTAAGCATTTCTGATGCTTTGATATTGTAACAGTAAAAAAGAAATTTGTCTACAAGATCTAATTAACCATTAAAAACTAGACTCCGAATCCAGACCAAATGTTTTGGGAAAATAAAACTCTCACCCTTACTATAAACAAATACCAAGTGGGGTAAATAAACTTAAGGAATATTCCTTTCTCCTTTAGTTTATAAATCAAACCACGTGCATGTTAGCAATATTTTTCTTATTTCCAGTTGATGGTCAAGTCTGCATGTATCTCAAAACCTATGGACATATAATTCCATCTTTTGTCAAAAAAATTGAGAGTATAAACATTCTGATACACTGATACATTTGGGGTACCCGAAAGGGGAGGGTATAGGAGAAAAGCTGCCACATACATGATGCCAAGTGTGTTTTTTTTTCATGGGGACAGGCCCCCCAAAGGGGGTTCACATACATCCCTTGCCTATCTATATACTGTTGCATTTGTACTTTCCATTGTCCAAAGCAGTGCTGCTGATCTTCTACTCTTCAGCAAGTAATAATGTCAGTATTCAGCATGTCTGGCAATTTTGCCTTGATCTCAAGATTAACTACATTCCATCCTCATTCCCTATCATCAAATCTAATTGCCTAGGCAAATAGTCTCATAATTTAATTGCCAGACTTTGTATTATTATTATGTTTCATATTTTTAGCAACTGAATCCTTCTTTTAAGTTTCATCAGAAATTTTTTGTTGCTACCAGATTTTATGGATTAAGATATCACAAAGAATTTGGAAGTTGAAAATATTATTTTTCCAATATAAGTATGTTTAATGTTTAAAAATATTTATATATGCTATATAAACTAATTCTCTCAATATGATTAACACATGTAAAAAATATCATGTTGAAGGAAAACGGTATTAATCACACAAAGAAAAAACATGCTTACAGTATCACATTTTATTTTACAAGACTTATGGTGAAAAATATTACTCATGGCCATCTTTCCTTTGTGTGATTGTCAGATCACAATTTTTTCAACATTAGATGCTGATTTTTCAAGAATAGAACATTAAAAAAAAATTAGAATGTACTTGTAACCTAAGTAAATCCCAAAACATGCAAAATGAAGCTTCATTAGATATATTTAAATTTTAACTTATCATGCAATCCGTCTTGATATTTAGTAAAATAAAATTTAGTTTAAAACTAAAAGAATTTGGTACTTACATATTTGCCCCCAAAAATATTGGAATATGTGAAAAAAAAGATATGATTCCCAAATTTAATTTTCCACAGAAAATCGGGGTTATCTTCAAATTATCTGAAATGTTGGTTTTGCCAAAAAATGTAAAAATATGGCACTTTTATTGGTTTTATATAATTTTTTAATTGAATTATCAATATCTTTTTTTCACTGTTCATCCTCGGTTTATCAATGAATTACCTGTAAATTTGTATTTTTTAAATTATGAGTATCTTTGAATGGCAGTCTAAATTTAAATAATTTTTTTCTTTTTAAACATACCCACCCCCAAACTTTAAATTTTAGTTTAGTCATGGATAACTTAGTTCTATTTGGTGGATGGACACATACTGCTCCATACCCTCTCCACCAAGTAATTATGCTTCTTTAATTATTTATTAACTATTTTCATTGACTGTGAACTAATTTGTGTTTTGGGATGTAGAAAAACCCCACATTATTTTTAAACATTTTTGGGGGGCTGCAGACTGATGTTTTACCAATGCAGACCTAGTACATTCCCCGTAGCTGGTTTATCTTTTTAATGTATATAGGCGGAATACCAATGGCCACAAGTAATTTTGTTGCCAGTTTCCTCCCTAGAGGAAGGCACCCAACTCTCATGATGCAAAACTGTATTTAGGAATTTAATTTTGTCTGAAGCACCCTAAAACAGACACCCAGGGGTCTTTGGAAAACTTCAACATGGATGCTGTTAATCTTCTGCATCATGAAAAGCCACCAATTTGGGCCGGGGTTGAACCCATTACCTTAGGCATATAAGGCCAGCGACAAATCAACTACACCACCCAGCTGGCTTACACACACATACATAGGGTCTCATTTGTAATGAAAAATTTTAGGACTATGTTTTCCAAAAATATCACCCCTATCCTCTTTTTATTTAAAAAAAATCTTTTTTTTCCCGGATTTAACAATTGTGTTACCTGAGGTTTATTAAATTACCCCCTCATTTTTTGAGAAATAATTTTTTTAAAAAATAGCAATTATGTATAACAATTAGATAAATTTTTTGAAAAAAACAAAAAATTTTTTGTATTAAATTTAAAGGAAACAATTTTTTTTTATTTTCTTGATAAATCTTGGGTTATTTGTTGGATTCCAGCAATGTGATTAATAGCATTATATATTACTCAAAAAGAATAATATGTTCTGGTTTGTAAAAATATAAGACTACAAAAAAAAATGTTTTTTAAGTTTATGTGGTCAAACTAAAACCAGGAAGCCAGCATTCTTTTGAATTTGTGTAGAAAATACATTCTTTCAAAATTATATTGATATTGTATTGCTGCATTTCTTTTTCATAATAGGTTTGGAGAGTTTTCAACCAGATTCATATTTACAACACGACTACAAACAGATGGACTCAGGTAACAACTGCAACTACTTGTCCTCCTATGGCTGGACATTCAGCTACTGTTCATGGAGATATCATGGTGGTATTTGGAGGAGTACAGAAGCAAATCTGTGATGGGCCTTTTGTGAGGTAAAATAATTTTAAAAGTGTGTACTCTTTGTTTAAATTTTATTTATTTTGAATGTGCCTCTTGAATGCAGCAATATATTGCTTTTTCTTAATTATGTATCTCATTTTCAGTACTAGTGATGTTTGGACATTGGACTTAAAGTCTTACAAATGGCAAAAACAAGTTACAAGTACAGATCCGCCTCCTCCTCGATATGGGCATTCTCAGGTAAAAACTTATATTTAATAGTTACTCAAGCTGAAGTAAGCTGAATGTTAGTCTCAATGTGTAAGAACTTCTAATAGTAGCATGCTTTTGATACAAATTTCTTTCCTGTTTTGAATTTTATTTGTTGCTAGAATTGGTTAATTTTACATCTCATATAAATAGAGAAAATTATTTATCTAATAACTATGGCAGAGAAGAATAAAGGAAAAGATTCTTATTAATTATACTTCTGTAATTCAATAATTTTCTAAATCATCGTAGATGTAAATAAATTGTCGATTAATTTCTATGACAGTTGGGATTATTTTTAAGAAACCATGAATTTGCATTTTTATTTATTTTTTTTTGGCTGTGTATGTTTTTTTTCTTAAATTTATTTTGCAGTACAGTTTTTTTAGCGAATGACATACAGTGAATTACGTTTAATGTGAAACCGCTTAACATGAAATATCTGTTAACACAAAATATAATACAACGGTCCCGATTAACTACTTTGTATTTTTAAGCATTTTTTTCCTCTTAACACGAAATGAAAATCGCTTTACATAGAAAGATTTCCCTTCTAGGAAAGAACAAAATATGAAAAATACCAGCCACACCGATTCATCATCAGAAGAATTTGTTATAGTAGATGATGATATGTGCGTGCACACACAGTCCCAATTATGGTATAAAAAGACATTTACAATTTGTTTAAAGCTAAAAAAATATTATTGATGCAGATTCCGATGACGAATTTGAAATAAATAGTGCTGCTCCTGTTCCCATATCATTTGAAATGAGAAATATCATGAAAAGTGTGCACAGTTATTTAGACTCGCATTCCAGTGCTGAAATAAATTTCATAATGGATGATATCGAACAATTTATTGACAATTTGATGCAAAAAAAGAGAAAAAAATATCAGATCATTTTCCAAAAACGCAATAAATGTTTTGTTTTTTTCAAAACATTGGAAACTGCATAAAATTTCATTTCGAATGTTTTTGTGTCATTGATTTTTATTAAATACATGCAATATATGCTTACAAAATGTACTCTAATAAACTTAATTTTGTTTATGATTTTTTTGCAATATCCTGCAGTAACTGCTCTTTAACATGAAAAGATATTTGAGTCCCCTCAGTTTCATGTTAAACAATTTTCACTGTATTTGGCTAAGTGATGTTGTATTAATAGCTTTAGTTGTCTGTTTTTTATTAGTCTAAAGGGCCCTTTTCCCGCCGCTTTCGAATTTTTTCGTAAAGGAATTTTTTACTCAGTTGCCGGGGGGGCGTTTTCAAAAATTTTTTTGCAGCGAGCTCAAAATTTTTCCCAAATAAAATTGCTTGAAATTCCCCAATGGGGTTTTCGCCCCGCCATAAACAAGATGGCTGGGTTTTAACCTTCAGATATCTATAATATTTTTGGTGTAAAATTTTTTTAAATAGAATGGTGCTCTATTTTTAGTTTCACCCATCAACAAATCAAAGAAATGAAAAGAAAAAATTTTTTGGATTTATTTTTTCCGGCAGAAAAATCTAAGTAATTTTTCAATGTGGGAGATAGAGCGCGGGGTGCGCCGGTGTCTTTTTGTTTACGGAAACCCCTTTCCCCCCTCAGATTCGGCCAAAAATTGGACAAAAAATTGCATGAAAATAATGGGATAGGCCTTAAGATATTGAGAAAAATTAAAATTATTAGATTGAGAATGAAATAATGCTTCTGTTTTTATTTATTTATTTTTTTATTTTATTTTTATGAAGTTCCATGTTTTTTCAAATTATTTTTAAATTGCTACATTTATGACTTTTTATTGTATTACCTTGTAATTTGTAAAATATTTTTTCATTAAGGAGGAGATAAAAAAATGAAGAAAGCTGTGATCCCATTTTATATATTTGTTGTTGAAGCATTTTATAGTAGTCTATTACTACTTGATTTAAAGTAGACAAGATTCAAAAGCTGTAATATTGTTATCAGGACTGTATATAATTTTTGTCTTTGTATTTAGTAATATTCTTTAATAGTTTGCTGAGTTGGGAATTTTTTTTTTTCAATATTTTATTGTTGAATTTCAGATATTAGTTGACAGAGACCATTTAATAATCATGGGTGGATGTGGTGGCCCTAATATGGTAAATATTTTTTTTTTTTTAAATTTTGCATCTTTGAAGTATTATAAAGTTAAAAAAAAAAAATATTTAAAAAAAGGTTTTGTAATTTTAAAAATAACAATCATGGGTTATTAGGGGGTTCTTATCTTTTATTCAAAAAAATTTTTGGGGGCAAAATTAGAAATACTTGCATTGAATCAATTTACACTGTGTTTGATTTCTGTGCAGAAATCTGCTATATATATCAACTTCAGCTTTTTATTTAGCTATTTTATATTTCCGTTTAATTATTTGCAGTTATACACTGACATATGGCTTCTAAAAATGATTGATGGTCCAGGGGGATTATGGGAATGGCAAAGGATGGATATTCGATCAAAAGAAAATTCAGCGCCTCAAATTGCCTTTCATCCTGCTTGTAAGGTATGTATGCTAATAGCTTTTTATGTAGGTAATTAGTTTTTAAAGACTATTTCTACTGAATAAAAAATGTGAAATTGTAGGAGAATTTGATTTCTATGAAAATTGTCAGGAATAGTAGTTTTTAAATTTTTTTTTTTATTATTTAAAAATCGAAATAAAATAAAGAAGAATGAGAAAAAGGAAATAAATAATTAAATTATAAAATATGATTAATATGTGTATAAAGAAAAATTAAAATATGTTTCAGATCAAGGATACATCAGAATTAGAATTTTTAAAAGAATTATGAGATGAAGATTTTATTTTTTGGTAAAAGAATGGCATTAATATGTAAGGCGTCACATTGGTCAAAGAAATCATGATCCCCCTATATCAAAGCATCCTGGTTCGGGAATTGTTTGTCCTTCAAAAATTTGTCCAACTGACGAAACATGGGATAATCGGTTGGAGCTAGGTCTGGAGAATAAGGTGGCAGAAACTCATACCCCAACTCCTGGATCTTTTGCCTGCTACCAACTAAGATATGAGGTCGAGCTCCATCATGCAAGAGTATGGGACCTGTGATCTATTGACCTGTACTATTTGTTTGATGTAAAGTTTCCTGTGTCATTCACATCCAATTGACCGTGATACGCGTCCAAATTAATAGTCTGGCCTCTCGGGAGGAATTCATAATGGACCACATTCTTAGCGGAAACAAGAACAAGATGGAAACAAATGGGAACAAGAATTTTCTGGGGATGGAGGTTTGGTTTGAGGATCTGTTTTGCAGGTTCACTTTTATGCAACCATTGTGCTTTTCACTTGCGATTGTCGTGCAACACCCATTTTTCCTCCACAATCAGGATGCAATGCAACGATGGCTCTCTAATCTCGTACTCCTGTAGAGATTTACAGGGGATCAGGTGCCATAGATGTTACTCCTTCATTAGGGCATGCGGTCCCATAATTTATGCTTTTTCACCATGCCCACCACTGTCAAATGTCAGGAGATTATCTGTGGTGATAGGGAGCGTATCATTAACCTGTCAAACCATTAATGTTAATCAGGCCTTGATTTTCTGCTGTAAATGGTCCATGACACACCACACTGGATGACCAGCTCCAGGCTTGTGGTCAATCTCTGTAATGTCGTTACAAAACCTGGTAAACAATCTATAGACTATTCCCTCACTTGTCATTCCCTTACCCTATATTTTTTTTATGCTGGTCAATAACCTGTGCTGAATCATGATTCACAAGTCCCATAGCTCCATCATGTTCTTAAAAGTTTTCGGTGCCTTGACTGAGCATTTATATAGTGCGTAGACTTTTCTGTTTTATGTTGTAGGGGTGCTGTGATGCATCACTACTGTACCAGTTGGTATGATCTGTGAAAGGTGCTTATATATCGATTGCAGCCTATAAGAACAATCTAATATATATGTTGGAAAATAGATCCTTGTGATTTAATGATTTCTGATCATAACTAAGATTTGAAAAATTGTATGCGATTGATAAAACGATATGCAACAATTATCTTTCAAATTTAAATCTATGAAAGAAATTTATTCAGTTTAGAAAGAAAAGTTAAAATTAATTTTTTGATTGAAAAATATTAAGAATTTTTAAAAAATATTTAAAATTTTACAAAATGCGCACCCATATACAAACTACGAAAATTTTGAATTAATATATACTTTTTAACACAGGTTAAATCTGTTGAGGTATATTTTTTAAGGTGCCTTTCAATAGATTTAATCTGGGCTTTTCTAAATTTTGTGACTGTAATGCTGGTGGCGATGCTTAATTTTTTTCCAAAAATTAAGAAAATGTCAGAAGGTTAAACTGCATGCTTTTAAAATTAACTGGCCTCCTGATTTTTTCAACTGGTTCCAACAAAACTACATTCACGTTAATTTATAACTTCATTTATTTGATTTTGTAATTTTTCATTGTTTTGATTTTGTAATTTTTCATTGTTTTGATTTCATACTTTTCCATTTTGTTTTTATAACTTCATTGGTTTGCTTTGTAACTTTTGCTTTGACATTTGTCTTTCATTTTGTTTGTTTTACTGGCTTCTGTAATACTTGTGGCCCACAAGAATGATTTTGTTTGTTTTCAATTTAAACAAAATACAGTTTTTGTATTTACTGTAAAATCCGGCGTATAACGCGCACCTATACTTTCACGCTGCATGTTTTTATTTTAAGGTATATTCGCTGTATAACACGCACCTCCTTCTTTATGAAAAAATCTGAAATGTTAGTATACAATGTTATGTTTTGAAGTCATTTATTAGAGGTATTATCCCAGACTTTTAAAGAAATTGTATACTTCTAAAACAACAACTCTTTTAGTTCATAAGGCATGTCATATCTTTTAAATAAACAGTCTTTCAATATATGTAGAAGTAATTTTTTTTATGCTCATCTCTTTTGTTATTTTTAAATCTATCGTTTTTATACCCGGTGTATAACGCACACCCTTAAATTTCAATCTTATTTTTTGTGTTAAAAGTTCACATTATATGCCTGATTTTATGGTATTTTTATTTAAGTAATTCTTAAACTTGATACAATTTGTGATATCTATTATCATAAAATATTTAATTTTACTGTTAAAAGTGTAAATTATACTTAGACAAATTTAGTAAATGGCAGTAAAATTCAGGATCTATTGTTTTAAAAATTTGGTTTAATACTTGTTTGAGTTTTTAATAAAATTTTGGAAATTTTGTAGGTTGGTAATCAGGTTGTTGTAATGAGTAAAAGTCATAAATCTCGATCTTCACCAGCTTCTCTTCCAAATCTCCTCAGAGCTCCATCTCGTACATGGGTGCCACCACGCCTTGATGATGAAGATAGGTTAGTAGTTATTTTTTTTATTTGCATTGTAATGTAAATAGCTTTCTGGGATGATACAAACAATATTGTCTGAAAATAAGAGTACAGTTAACAATGCAAATAAGATAAACTTTATAAAATTTTACTCTGTCATCTTTTTATTTTATTACTCTCTAAAAATATCCAATTTTAATTCTATTTGGGTAATATAGAATAACTTCGTCTAGATTATTATTTTTTTAAATGTAATAATTTTGTAATGCCTATTTCAAAGAGAAAAATCATTCTGCTTGGCATTAATAAATTTTTAAAATTATTTTCCCCATGTGTTAAAAAGGGCTGTAATAGTTGTTTCTGTTTGTTTGTTCATTCTCATAATTTAAACAATTTGATCCTTCCATTTTTGTTCAAATTTTATGATCAATCTAACTACATATTTAATGTATATGGGATTTTTAAAAAAAGGTTTGGAACTTGAAAATAAATCATTTTTATTTTATACTTCTATATTAAAATATATAACCGTTATTTATATAAATTTATCATTTAATAAGGCAGTACAGTGTGTAAAATTTGAAATATATCTTAACTTAAAAACTTATTTTAATTTTCGTTCATTTTTCTAATTATACAATGCTCCATTCTTTTTAGTTTATTATAAAATTGATATAATATGAAATGGAAATCTAATCTGTGAAAAATATTTTTTCTCCATTTTAATCCTTTTTACTCTTATTAATTTTTTTAAACTGCAGCATCAACTTACGAAATGCGAAACGATCTGCCTCTGAATTTGAACCTTGTGTTAATGGTAAAAGAGGAATTCTAAAACGACCAGATCGAAAGACTAATGTCAAACCTATTCAAGTATCAAGCAGTGATGAAGAAGAATGCTCAGATTCATCTAAGAAAACTGCACAAAATGTTACAAACTCTTTCCCTCTTCTATCTCAAGCTTCATGTACAAAATCTGACTCATCATTGAGTAATTCGCCTTCAACATCTGGATATAATCGAAATGGCATTACGGATAATTGTAATTCATCTTCATCTTCAGCAGCTGCATCAACCTCATCTATAAAACCACTGCAAGTGAACAATGCTAATTTGGATGCTCAAGGGAATTCAGTGTCACATAACACACCTAAAGATGATATGAGACAAAATTCTGGCACAAACTTGCATACTAGGCGAAATCGCCAAAGGCAGTTAGAGGGGCTAGATCGTATGGAACAGAGGTTACGAGATCTAAGGGCTGGCAATGTTGGGTGAGTTCTGTTTAATGTTTTGTTTTGACTTATATTCATTTATATAAAATAGGATTATTTAATATGCTTTAAGGAAAATTAGGATTTGGAGTGACATTTTATTTTATAACTCATTGCCTGATATTTGTTTTCTTTTTTTTGAAAGATAAAAAAAAAGTATGATATTTTTATTTTAAATATATAATTATAGGTTATATATTATGAATTATAGGTTTAATATTTTGTATTTTGGCCTTTTATTACAAAAATGTTCAAATTTATAATTTTTGAAAAGTTGTTTATATTAGTATATCAAATTTTGCTGTCTTATTATTTTCTCTAAGTTAAGGCTCTGGCTTTTCATATAACAATCGTATTAAAATGAGTATTGTATCTTTGTGCTCGGAAGCATTTAATTTTAGTCAACTAATTTTTTTTTGAGTTTTAAAGTCTTATACTACTTTCTTAATCTTTCTTTTTACTTCACGACACAGCACGTCGTGCCAAAAGAGCAGAATTCTATCTTTTTAAATACAGAGAAAACCCAAACGCTATCCACTGCACTAAACACAAAAGCCAAGAACCTATCTTTTCTTGGTACCAATTTCAGTCCAGTGTCCAAACAAAGAAACTCCTTTTCTTCCGTCTGTCCCGTTGCAAAGCCAACGTCCTTCTCTCCACAAAATGGCAACCCCACCCCTGCACATGCGGAATGTTCCCACTCTCAAAGAGTACTGCCAATAGTTGCCAGACACTACAATTTTTTAAACTTTATTTCTAGAATCTCATTTTCAAAATATGCTGCTGATTTTGTTGAAGAATGTATTTTATTGCCAAATTTTCACTGAACTTTAAACTTTAGCAATTACAATTTAATAATTTATTAATGACAGTAAATTAAATTAATCAGAATAATTTTTCCCCTATTGTGGAATTTTTTTTATTAAAGATTCTATTGTTTTATAAAATGTGAGCAAAGTATTGATACATAATTGCTTTTGTCTGCCTAACTGAATGTTAGATTAAAAAAATTTTTTAGATTTATTTTTACTTTGTTCATTAGTTGAATTAAAAGATATTTTTCATTTATTTTTAAGATGTAACATTGTATCAAAATTATCTATGCTATTATTGATGAACTTATTTAACCCTTCAATTCATGTTTTCTATCTGTTATCTACATTCCAGTTCCACTTATTTTTATTCAAAAATCTTAGTGGATATAATTCCCAATGCACATGTGGATAATCGTAGACAATAAATTATGTTTGAAAGAAAAAAGACATGTCTGGCACATAAGTTATAAATATGTATATTATTTGACAGTTGAATGTGGTGAGTGATAAAGTTCAGTGTTACATAGAGAGAATTTTTTATTTTCGTGTTTCTTATAAAGGAGTGATTTATCTATTTGAGAACAAATTACTTCTCATCTGTTGTTAAAACATTATGGAAAAAAGGATTTGAAAATTTTATTGGATATATGCCAGATTTGGGGGAAATACTATATATGTTGTCAAATATCTACATACAACTTTTTTCGAAATAGATACTTAATCTTTTTTCTTGGATTGTTTTTATTTATTTTTTATACAACCTATGGTAGGGATGGCAAACCATTTGCACAGGTGCCATTAATGGCACGTGGCACAATATTTTGGGCATGCCACCAATCAAAACGAGCCGCTTGATTTCCCCCAATCAAGGAAATTTTATAGTTTTCAGTTCAAAAAAATTATAAAATGCCCGTTTTTTATATACCCTGATGTAACATCGTATAATAAGCTGAACTTGTCCCAATTCAATGTTGGAAATTGAAGTATTTGGAATGTAACTTATTGATTTCTAGTCTAGTTCAATATGGATTCAAAAATTTATTGAAACGAGGAAAAAGTTAGAACTCATTGAAACAGAAAGATTAGCAAGCAATATAAGTAAAAATGCCAGTAAGGAAATTTTCGGGGAAACATTAAATTCTATTCCAAATACGTTTAACTGTTTGAAGAAGCAGGCTCATGCTATTTTAACCATATTTTCATCAACCCATACCTACGAGTTAATATTTTCAGAGATGAATAACATTAAAGACTCACTTAGAAACCATTTGGCAGATGACCCCAACTCAGCACGTATTCTGCTAAAAGTAATATCTTACCCAAACCTAATATAATTTATTTGTCATCTAATTTGCAACAACAGAAATCACACTTTTGTTCCTTTTTATAATTTAAATTACACTTTTAATAAAACATTTACTACTATAAAATACAAAATATATTTTTCTGTAGTAAATAAAGAATTTTGTGTTGTTAGTATTTAGTTTTATTATTTTCCCAATAATTACAAGTCAAAATTATTTGATGGCACGTTGATCCATAAAGGTTCGCCACCCCTGACCTATGGTAATATTCCTATGAAAAAGGATTTTTTAAAACTCAAGACAAAAAATCATGCATTTAAGTGAAAAGTATGTGTATAATATATTATTATTATTTTCAATATTTAACTTCCATTTTAATTTAAAGGAATTAACTTATAATTTTTTTTTCTTCAGCTATCCCAATCTGCATAAATTTTCTCGAACATTAAAACGTCCTATGTGTCTGTATGTTTTGGACATAAGTACTGTGTTTGAGGGTTACGTGACTTGGAGAGCCATTAAAAATCAATCTCCATCAGCACCAGAGGAAATTATTTTGTACTCCTTAGTTCTTGGAAAAGGTGAAGTAATTATGTTTGGGGGAATACAGAAAGATTTGAACTCTAGTGAGCAAGAAGGTGAGACTGTGCCTGAAATTGTTTCAAACTCTTTGCATTTTATGACCGCAGAACGTTTTGTCATTTGATGAAGGATAAAAAGAAATTGCTGGACAGTTTAATATCTTTGTTATAAATACACATCTGGAGCTGTAAAAAATCTTTCTATAGATATATTTTGAGTGAGCATTACTGTAATTTAAAAAGCCATTTGAAGAGTAAGAATTTTGGTTTTAGGCAAGATCTTCAATTATAAAGTACTCAACTCTAACAAGACCTGAAAAAAAAAATAATAAATTGTTTCTGATTATCTGATCTTACATATTTTAAAACTTTTTTCTTTTAATAAAATGTTAGACTGTATATACATTTTGAATTTCTATGTAGTAAACTGTTTAAAAAAAGGAGGAAAAAAAATATATTCTCTATTACTGTAGCATATGCAGTTTAATTTCTGCTGTAGCGGAAAAGAATTTTAAATAAAAGCATATAAATAATTTATTTTTCATTCTAAAAATGTTTCTGCTCTCATTTACATATAAATTGGCTGGCTCATTGCATTTTTATTTTTAATAATAATAGTTTATTTTAAAATAATATATTAAAGAAATGTTACTTTTTATATATATTCTTGCTTTTTTTTGTTGTGCTTTGATTTGTTGATTTCTGTGAAACTTTACACTTTGAAGTACCTTCTCCTTAATAGATTTATGTTTTGTTTATACTGATATCTCCCCAAAAACATTGTTTTATTCAAAAATAGATTTCTGGTGTGGTTTCTTCTCCTCTTAGTTAAAATGTTCAGCTCCCAACATTCTTCAAAGGGATTCATTGAAATTGCTCTTAATAAAAGAAATATTTGTTTTTTGTGAAGTTTAAGCTGTTAAAAGTATAAAAATGACTAAAATGAGAGCATAAAATTAAAAAGATGTATTAGGTATCAAGCCTACTATGCAATATAACAGAATAGTTTAAACCAGGGTTGGGCAACTATTTTGGTACAAGGCCTCATTGTAAAAACAGAGGATACTGGAGGACTGCACCTTTTAAAAAGGATTACATTCATTAATTAACTATGAATTTTAGGAAAGTATCAGGTGTACTATAAAAAAAAATCAGTAAATATTAATAAAATTAAATATTAGTAGTTTTATTTTCAATTTATTGTGCTTCTTTCATATTTATAGTTGCAAGCTCATTTAATTTGGAATCAGTTTAAGGAGACAAATGTACCTTATCACACTTTTCTACAATTTTTAAAAAAATCAGGAGTGAGATTGTTTGTTAAAATTCTTTGTTGATTGCTTGAGAAATTGTTGAAATCACAGCCTGCAAGTGAATGTCAGTCAACTTGCATCTATATTTACTCTTGTTGATCGTTCATGCAAGAAAATTTACTCACAAATATATGTTGAGCCACATATAGAAAATATTTTTTTGTCTTATTTGGCTTTCTGACTGTCTTGGTGGCCCACAATTTGTCCACCTTGGCTTTAAATGACTTCTCAAATACAGAAGAACAGTATTTTTTAGGAATTACTGTGTAAAGCATTATTTCATGTGAACAACATGTTTCGTACATTTTATTTAAAAACACATCTAAAAACAGTTTTAAAAAATTAGGCATGTGCTTCACAATTTTCTTGAATAGCATGCAACAAAAACAAGTTAACAGGTAACCTCAAACTGTATTAAAAGAATTTGCAGAAATTAAAAAAAAAAAGGCTGTTTAACTAATTCCTTCAAAAATTTGAAAGAAATATATATAAAAGTGCAAAGTAAACTATTATTCCAATTAAAGCTTATTTTAAATTATCAAAAAGTAATGTAGGTAATAATGATTACACTTTGTAATAATTATCAGTATCTGATATTGGTCTGCACTATTTGTAAACTGGTTCCAAAAAACCTTTATCCTCAGAAGAAGCTATTTCTGCAATAGATCTTTTTGGTAAAGGCGATAGATTTTCTTTTGAACTTCCTCCCCCTCTCCTTTTCTCCTTGTATAATCAATATTTAAACTTTATGACTATGCTTCTAATTTTTTATACAATTCTTAATAACCTGCCATGGTTTTGTATTCATGTTTTAATTTAATGGCTTTTTAGAATTATGTTATTAGCAAGAAAATAATTTTCTAATTTACTTTGAAGTTAAAGACCTTAAATTAATTTGAGGGGGCTTGTGTTTTCCCTCTGCATCATTATGACCTATTATACCTGTGACAGTATTGAAAGCTAAATTAAGAATGCCATTGCTATTTAAAACTTGATCCACTTTAACTCAATCACCATGACTAATGGTATTGAAAACATTGCTGCCATTTTAATGTGCTTATGTAATAATTTAATTTGCCAGGGTCAATTTTTGAGTGGTTGTATTGCTTCAGTCAAACCTTCTTCCTATAGACATTTAAAGTTGTCTTATTTCAGTGGAAGCAAGATATTTAGTAAAGAAATTATTAAAAGATAATTAGAACACTCAATGACTAAACAAAATTTTACGTTTACGATTCCTGCAAACAGAATATCCAATTTATAAGAACAAAATAAATCTCATATGAATGCAATATTCACCAGAACACGCCAAAGAGAAATATGATGAAAAAATTCTGTTTGATTTATATTTGAGCTAAAAGTATTCATTAGTCATAAAATGAAAGCATTTTCTTTTAATATAAATAAGTGGATTTATGACTCATAGACTTTCACTTGAGTAAGAATACTTTAAGTAAAAGACATTTGCTTAGTTCTATCAAAAGATAAAAATACTAATAAAATAAGTTTCAGTTTAAATGAAGATTACATATAATGTTCTATCTAAATAGAGTTATCAATAACGCAAGCTAGAAATAGGAAAAACTATCTTCACTATATTATGTAATCCATATTTAACAAGAGGTAAATTTTAAGTAGTAATAATCAATGGAATATACGTTAACAATTGTACACATTGAAAGACAAAAAGAAAGAAAAAAAAGGACTTAAATAATGAATGAAATACAATTCAAGACATTGACAAAACTTAGTATTGGGAATAATTCTATACAGAAAACATTTTTAAAAAATATAATGCAATACAATCATGCATAGAAAATAGCAAAGCATAAACTAAATTTTCTAGAATTTAAATATTTTATGGCTATTTACCACTTTGACCATAGAACCCTCAAAGCAAATGAAATAAATTTCCTGAAAAAATTCTGTCAGAATCTGACGCACGCACATTCAATTTGCTTTCAAAATAAACACAAATTTCAATAAAGTACATATACAGATACATAAATAAAAGTTACGGTTTCAATTTACATTAAGAATAAAATAGAATTATGCATCGTTCTAAAACTACAATAATGACGCAAAGCACTGGGTGTACTGAAACGCATGAGAACCATATTCAAATAAATGTTTAAATTTGTCACTTGGACAGTTTACAATTTGAAGTATTCCTTAGATTTAATATTCTAATTTCAGGAACTATAAACATTCAAGACGCGTTTGACCTCTTTGGATTCCAGATGAATCTAATTACATTAAGTCACAAAGGATCAAGTTGATCCAAGAGTACCCAGAGTACTTGATTAAAGTAGAATAGTTCAAATTACATTAATTTTGACCGTCAGTCAAAAGGATCAAGGTGCGCAGTGCTAAATATTCCAAACTGGTAAATAAAAATTACTTATCCTGTGATAAGATCCGCTGCCGGCCCCACACGTTCCGGGCTGCTATTTGTGATAACGTCTTGATGTATGGGGCAGTAATTGCTGCTCAGTAATATCCAAAGGAAGACAACATCTTTTACAACCAAAAGCTTTATTTCTCGGTGGACAGCGGAACGGGCACAGGATTACGTAAAAGGACACACTCATACAGCAAAAAGACGTCCACAACACTAACTGAACCAATGGAGGGCGGAACAGACTTCCTAACTAGTTACAACATCATCTTTACGGTTACAGTTAGCCTAACCATTACAGTTATAAATACAGTCTGTGACAAGGTATACAATACTGAAAACACTAGTCCCATTTTTAATTTAAAAAAATTTAACTTGTGACTCTTGCTGTTTAAATATTACAACCTAAAAATCTGAATGCTCTGTTTATTACTGCAACTTGAGGTTAATGAAATACAAACTGGCTATTAAAGATGTAATATCACCTTTAGTATAAAATTTAATTTCAGAAAAATTCTTTCTTATTCCAAATGGAAAGGTGTTGGTATGAGGCGGAATTTCCAAATTGTAAGACCTCTTTCTTAGAAGAACTCAGACTGTCAGGTACAATCATAATTCAAAAGTAATAAAATATTTTATTTTTCTTTGAGAGAGAAAAGAGTTATGTTAAAAGCATCAATTTGTAATGATTTTTAGAACATAGATTAGATGCAGAAATTATCCAATAATTATTGTGTACATTGGAAAAGTTTCTAAATTTAATAGTGTTGGGAGTTCATTAATGTCCAAAATATAACAGTTGGAGTGAACTTTATGTTTACCACTTTTTCTGTGTGTGGAGCTTTATAAGCAAGTCTATATCTACTTGTTTAACCAAGAAATTTTTTGATGAAATACAAACTTTAAATTACATAAGAATGATCAGTATAAAAAAGAACTTAAATTATATATAAGGTCTTGTATTCCTTTTGCAAATTATACTTATTGTTCCCAGAACTTCAGAAAACAACCATGAACAATTGCTGCAGTTGGTTCAAATTGTAACTTGACTTAAAAGCAGTCCAACGTTTACAATTCATTTGAATGAAACTTTCAATACAATAAAAGCTTGCTGAACACAAGTACGTCATATAAGCAGTAATTTGCATAACAAGCAAAATAAATTGTAAAAAAATTACTTGCTTAAGCATTGACATTTTGCATAACAAGTGGTGACAACCTGGGAAGTCTCTGATTGTGGTCCTGTTACATCAGTTTACGTTTTAGCACTTGTTTCAAGGACATTAAAATCACTTGTGGTTACACATTTTTCAAACTTTTGTTTAGACTGCCTAGTGGAATGTTTTGTAAAATACTTTCAAAAGTGCCTTTGAAAAAAAGGGGAGGGGGAACTTTAAGATGTTTAAGACAATACCCTAATAATTTGTAGTTGACAAGATTGTATCTTTAAGTGAGATTAGATTTTAAACATATCAGTGAGCTTATAAAAAGGCACAGCTAAGAGCTGCCCATCAAAGAGCTTATGGAGTCGCAGCGTGTTTCACAGCAAGAAGTTTGGAGGGGAATATGTCAGAGGAGAGGAGAGATAGCAGCATAAAATTAATTTTCTAGCACTGTAATAGAAATGTTGGAAGGATTGAAACTGTTAGATCATACATTCAGAAGCATCACTCTAAAAAAGTGGTAGTTATGTCAGTCACATTTCCAGCATAGAGAAAAGCAAAAACTCTTTAGTGAAAGATGTTTCTAATAAAAAGGAATTATAGCTATGTATCATATAAATAATAAATCAGTTTCAATTTTGTTTTCTGAAAATTGAACTTGTATTCAACATTTGTTCATTCTATGATAGAAGAAAAGGTGGAAATTTTTCACACTCTTTAACAATGTTCATATAGTTTTATGTTGATAAACTTTATATATGAAGTTTTTTTTGCATGTATCTTTGTATCCACCAATATGCAGCTCAAACCTGCCTCTAAAAAGTAATTTCAGAAATGGGGAAACTTCATGTAAGAAATGTGATGAAAGAAATTTAACAAGTTTGGGGCACACAATGTCAGATGTGAATATTGAAAAATGGAATATCTGTCAAAAGTTAAAGCTGCTGGTGACAAAGAATTTATCATTTGTACTATCTGCTTGATCCATTAGGAAAGACTCATTAAGAATAAAATGTTTTTAGACTTAAATACTGAGCTTTAAAGTGCTATTTAAACCATTGATAAAAGTGAAGCTTTTAACAGCAATCTATTTTCAGTTTTCTTAAAAAATTACTTAATATTTAAATACAGAAATAAAGGCATTCTAAATATTGAAGTGCTTGTGCTTCGTTACAGTAGAAAGATGAGTGTTCTATATTTTTGTTGATTATAAAATTCTGATGATTGTCTGTGGTTTTAAACCTCGTTTGCCAAATAGTTAAACAGGGATAATTTAAAACATTACTTTAAAGAATATTTTTTTATTTGAAATATAGAATGTTCTTTAACCTTTATTAAGTTTTTTGAGTGTAAAAAGATAGAAAATTGAGTGTGGGAAATATGTCTTTAGAAATGCTTAAAGTAACTTTCTAAAGTTTTATGTGTGAAAATGTGCAGTTTTTGTGATGTTGGAGGGATTGTGGAAAGTATTCTCAATATTAATATTTTATTATTTAACACTCAAAGAATTTGTTGATTTATTATGCAACGTATATATATAGTTTGAGTTTCTTAAGAAAAACAATTTGGTTTAGGATTTGCTCTGAATTGTTAACACTTATTGAAATAGCTCCGTGTGTTTGTCTTTGTGTAAATTAAGAATTCCATATTGAGATTTTAAAGTAAATTTCTTAAAACTTTTGAATTCAAAGTAATTAGTTGAAGTTGGTGTTTATGGAACATTTTCCTTGTACTAATTTTTTGTCACTAGGTCTGCTAACCACAACCAGAAATAAAAGTTTTTTTTTTATGCGACAAATTTAGATATTCTTTAAACAGAAGTACTGAACAATTTATATTGGTATTTTATTTATATCATATGTGTTAGTGTTTGAATTTATTTCATACAAATGGAAAGGAGAAAAAAAATTGACTTTGTGGAGAATGTGTTTGCACAAAATACATACTTATATTAACTTGCTAAGTGTGCCTTTCTTGACTATTGTCATAAACTGATAGTCATCATCATCACTCACTTTAAAATTTTTAGAAAATTCATATTTGATTTTATGAATAATTGTTTTAGAATTTTTTTTGGTATGATTTGTTTAATTATATTATATAATATACTTTGCATTTTTCTTTCTCTAGTGATGATTCAAATTTATTGCATAATTATATGACAATGTACTTTAAAATAATATAAGTAACAAACTGGTTTATGTAATAAGTATTTTTTAACTTTTCATAGTTTCTATCTGTTATATTGTTGAAATTTTTTTTAAAAAAGGCTGTTGCTAATTTTTTATTGGAACATCTAAATTATATAATTCTTTTTAATTACTTCTAAGTTTAAAACAAATTGAAAATATGATTTGTGGGAAGAATATTTAATGTATCTCATTTATGTAAATATTATGAAGGGAAACTTCTATTTATGTATCTTGTCCAATGTGCCACTGTTGATACCTCATTGCCTTTTTCATCTATGCAAATTTTTATTTTACTTTTATCTGTATAGCATTTAGATTCTTCATTTATAATCGTCAACCTTTGTAAAAATGTTTTTCCTTTCCTATATGTGTATAGTTGTTCAACTCGCTATTTACAAAGAAGTTCATTTTTGAACTTGTGGAATATGAAGCAATAATTTAAGTATAATAGTGAATACAGTTAATTGGTATTTTCTGAAACAACATTATTTTCTTAATAAAACTTATTAATAAAAATAAATAAATAAAAGGATTGAAGTTTATTTAGGTATCAGTAATAGTACCATACTAGTTTAATGAAAAAGTTGTAAGCTTCATGACTGTAAGACTATTGGAAAAAGTAAGCTAGTAAACCTCACAAACTTATGGAAAATCACTTGATAATACTCCTTTGAAATCAAATTTAATTCATGAATATCATCGAAATGCTTTCAAATTAGGGAGTAATGAAACCAAACCAAAAAATAATAACTCTGATTTTCAGCTTTATATAGTTTTTAAAAGAGCACATGCATCATAATTTACTGAAAATTTTATTCGGAAGAGTGATTTAAAAAAAAAAGGAAAATAGTTTGATTAGCTTAAAGTCTTGTTACAGTTTCGTGTGCAGGTATCAGACTTTAAAGCTAAATAGTTAAACCAGATAAGAGTATCTTATTGTTACTTTTTTTTATATTTATGCATTTGATTTTTAGAAAGTTGTTTCGAAAATGCCAAAAACTGTGCAATTTATATATGAAAGATAAGAGGTATTTATATGATGCAATTATGGATAGATATTTTTGATAAATTGAAATTGTATTACAACACATAGAACTTCTTTTTCTATGATTCAGGATATGTAGTATTTTTTAGGTGACATTGGAGGTAAAGCATCTGTGTTATTGTGATCTTTATAATTATTAAAAGTGAATGACTCAAATGTTTTCCCCCTTAGAAATATTACATTTTTATCTCTACATGTTTGTGTTTAAAAATATACTAGGCATATAATGCATAAATTATAGATAAATACAATAGTGTAACAGAGAATAGGGCTGCCCTGTAAAGTTAGGTTTTGGGCCCCAAGCCGTATCTTACAAAGGATTGTAAAACCATAACGTAACATAGGCTTTGGGCCCCCAGTGATGCGGGGGTATACCTTACACCACTGGATAAATATCTGTTTTGTAGAATATTGAGTCCGCCTTTCATCCCTTCAGTGGGTCGATAAAGAAGTACCAAGCTTGCTTGGGGGACTAAACACTGGGAGTTTCACTTCAGACTGACACCTAAACAAGACATCTGCTCGTGCACCTCAGCGCTCAATGGTCACTTATACTGAGATGGGCACAGTAGGCCTTGGCCCTCATGGGCTGTTGCGTCACTGGGTTTAGTTTAGAATATTAAGTAAAAAGAAAGAAAGAAAGAAAAAGCTATGCTTTTCAGAGTATTAAATGAGTTAGGTTGGATAAAAAAATAAAAATCTCAAAAAGTTAAGAAAAATTAAAACATATATAATGGATAAATATATTTACATATTGGAGGATATATATATTGAAATTGTTGACTTTTTTCATGTACTTTTATGTAATTTATCTCAAAATGAAAAATTAAAAAAATATTCTCAAATCATTTTAGAAAGGAGTATTGTATATTGATTTTTCTTTGAATGTGTATATATGTATGTCTTTAAAAATACTTTAGTCAGTGTTTTTCTTTCGATCTTGTTTTTAATTATTTTAATCTGTTTTTACACGTTTCTCATTTATTTGTACAAATATATGTCATTCCTACTTTCATTCATTATGTTTGTTCAGTCTTTTTTCGTTTTAACTTAACATGTGTGCATTTCTGATTCCAGTGAATTAAGTTTTTAATAAATATGAAGATGTAATTAAGATATGTTTTGTGTGTATGTGTTAAAAATTTAATAACTGCGTAAATTTCTGCTTAATTTTTATATTTGGTCAATATGTATTGTTATTTTGAAAGTTTCCATGGTAAAATTTAAATTTTTATTCCCTCTTTTGATTTAAATGCTTTTTAATGCACTTTATTAGAATGATGTATTAGAGGAAAAATATGTTATTGAAAATATGGCTCCTTTAGCAAAAATTTTTGTTTCATGCAGGAAAATATTTTGATATTTTTCTTCTAATAATTTCATTCTTTTGTATTAATTCCCCCCCCCCCTTATTATTATTGTCTTTAAACTTTCTTTTAAGCATTGGCAAAAGTACAATCATTTAACTGGAATGAATTATATAAAAATATTGAATTTTTTCATTTTTTGTTTGTTTGAAAGTAATATATATGTAATGTGTAAATACTTTTTAAAAAAATATTTGAATGAAATACATAGACGAATATTTATATATGTTATATTCATGCAATTTTTTCCCATCAGAAAATCAGCATTGTATTTATCATTGTGACTTGTTCATAACAATTTATTTGATGAATTGCTCATTATAAAGGATTATCTTATGTTAATAATTGTAATGCACCATGAATGAATTTATAATTAAAATTGATTTGTGTGTGTGTGATTGAAAATGAAGAGTATGTAAGGTGTAAATAACACCTGATTTCGTGAAGTATTTTTTCCCTCAGCTGAATGACTTAATATAACTGGGTTAAATCCTTATAAATGATTTAAGTCGGTTCTTGAATGTAAGTTTAAGTCATTTCAATTATTTATTGGTTAAAAAATCTTACCTCCCTCCCCACACACCTTTTAAATATCTAAAGATAGTCATATAGTGTAAATTGCGATAAGTCGTATATTCTTAAGTCTTCCTTAAGAAGTTGATTCTAACTGTTGCCTGCAATTTTCTATGTGCATATCTTATATGACACCATTCAGGTCAATCTAATGACATGCTGTCTAAGGTATGTAATCTTCAGAAAAGAAATAATCTCGCAAAAAAAAATAATAATAGTGTAAACTCATCCTGTTATAAATTATGTTAATTTAAGTGTATAAATTATACTTTGAACAAAATGATAATATGAAAATTTTTTATATATTTGTGTGTGTGTGCTTATTGTTATTATAAATGTTATCTTTTCAATATGTTTCTCCAATGCATTTCTCGGATTATTAATTTTTAAAACCGTGTTCTGTTTTCAATTTGGGATTCAATAAAAAAAAAAGAGAGATTTTTATAAAAAAAGTAAAAATTTTGAATTTCTTTCCCTTTTTCTGATACTTTTAGGAAGAAAGAAAAGTATATTTACTTAATTAAAAAAATTATTTCAAATTCATTTAATTTTTGTAAGAGTTGAAATTTCCCTTCTACGACTTACGGGAATCCTCAACTCCTGTGATCCTTTCTATTTTACATTTCTCAAAATTATACTTCTAATTATTCATTAAAATCACTCTTCATAAAATAATTTTGTTTTTGAATTTATGAATTACAGAAATCCATTACCAGTGGAGGAATCAACTGGTTTTGCCTTAGATATAAACAGAACTTATAATTTAATTCCTTTAAATATTAAATAAAGTTAACTATTATTATAACTTTAACTTTTATTCCCTATAAAACTTATTGTTATTCATTGTTTTATGTAGAATTTTTTTTTTTTAATGTTTAGTTTTAATCCAATATATTTGTTTTCTCCAATTTATCGATTCAGAATGTTTGAATGGATTAATAGTGCCTGACCTTAATAGCAAAGATTGTTTATTGTAGGTTATACATTTCATTGATTACTATGTAAATATTTTTTGCATGTTGAGAAAGAACTACAATATTGTAGCCTGCTGAAAAAAATTATTTTCTTAAAGATATTCCTGAACTACTTTTATAATTGTCGTGTTTTACATATTTTATTACCTAGATATATGAAGCTTTGTTGTTGAAAGTTTTCTCACTTTGTATTTTTCGCGAAAATGTCAGGCTTAATGAATTAAGAAATTGCAAATCCGCATCTCTGCAATAATACAGATTATGATATATTTGTATATAAATGTACTCTTTGCATTTGTAATAGTTAATAGTAGATCTTATGTAAATAAAGTGTTGATTACGTAAAAGTATCTTTCTTTTGTTTTTACGAAATATTAAAACTCTATACAACCTCTGACAATAAAGTTTGGTGAATAGTCCTGCAACATTAACGTAGCTGAAATATTAAAGAAAGTTACCTTACTATATGTCCTTTTTGAAATATTCACCTCCCATATCCATGCACCTCTGTGATATGCTGCTATACATGTCCTGGAAACTTTGCAAGAAGTCTTCTTTTGAGATGGAGTTCAAAAGCCGCGTCACGTTTCGTTGGATGTTAGGAATATCGTCAATATAGATAACACGTTCTCATCCCTAGATTCTGGATACTGATTTGTCACACGGATTCACGTTTAATCTGCAGTTCATCAACGATTTATGCACACAGTTAATTGATGATCTTTAGTGAAATTTTTTTTAACTTTCTCAATGTTTTCGGCAATGTTGTACAGAGAATATTCTAAACTTTCTTGTGAAGGCTTCGTCACCTCTTCTCCCTCCAATCACTCTTAGACTAATTTGTTGTTATGCATTTGGAATGTTTGGGAGAAGAAAATTGAAGATGAAAAAAACTGATTATTTTTATTAATTTTTTAAATCTAAGAGGGAAATCCCCTTCCCCCTGGTACAAATGTTTGTTTAGACCTCTGCAGCCCCTCATTAAGCCGTTAAAATAATCTTTTACCCCGCTTCAAATCTAATTCATGGCCATAAAATTATCGATCAGCGGTAAACTAAGGCGAGGAAGCGTCTCGAGAAAACGTTAGACGATGGGGCACACAAAACTGCAGTCCTTGAGTGAATGATTATGAGTATTAAGGTATCCGACTACCCTAAAATCATGATTTTTTTAAAAAATGGGCAAATTATTTTTATAATTTAATTTTATAGGAAATCTTATCAGCTTCATAAAAATACCAAAGTTTTCATTTTCCGTTCACGAGAACAAAAACTACAAGTGTTTTAGTAAAATCAGATGCAATAACTTTTTACATAAGATGTCAAACTTTAAAATGCGTTTTACTCGAAATGTGTTTTTTTCTCGAAAAACTCAAACGGGGACAGCGATTGCTCAAAGAGTTTTTAAAATAATTGGCTGAAATTTTTTGTGTACGTTCTGTATAACAGTAAAAGTGTTTTAACCTACAGATTTATCAATCACTGTGTTTTATTACAAATTAACAGTTCTTTATGTGAATATAATCACTGTTTTTTTAAGCAATTTCATATAACAACTAAGAAAAGTGCTTTAGTTTTTGTAAAAATTAAAATATCTCTTATCCTGAAGGTCACTTCAAAAAGGAATAGCAAAATACTTCATCAAAATTGAGAATTAGTTCATTTACTATTTGACAGAGCGGGCCCCTTTTATGTAATTTTTTGTTAATTTTTTCCCCTTTTAGTAGTAATAATTTATTTTTCAATTTTTAATTTTACTTTTTTCTCAAAATGTACTAAATAAATCTAAAAACCACAAAAAAATCTCCATATATCTATTATTTTTTTTAAAAAAGTTGTCGCAAGTAGTCGATACCTTAAAATAAATAAAGTCATTTCAATGCAACTTATTTCCATTTTACACATGCGCGGTACCGAGTGTATGACGAGTAAGCACGTGGCGACCTTTGTCACAGTTCGGAGACAGTACCACTGAAAACCCGCCGTTGTAGGGCAGCGATGCACGTTAAATCTGTCGAGTAAGAAACGTCCTCCCGTTGGATGTGAATGTGTGGTAGTTAGAGAGGGTGCCAGCTCAGTGTCGTCCACGTCACTTGACCATGGTTCAAATTTCGTGGGCCGTCGCCAAAAACCCTGTGTAGCTAAACAGTGCGACGTTAATAATCAATCACTCCATTTTACACATACTCTGTGTTTGATGAGTGTATTTGTCTTCGAGTAATTTGTCATCGATTGTGCGACGCGGTTTATAGATACACATTTACCAAAAACGCCGAGACAGTTAATTGGTTAATTTATAAATTTCGTCCTCATCCTTTCGTGCAACAGTCAGTAATTTTATATCGTGTAAAAGTAAACCAGCGTATAAAAAAAAGCTGCCTTTTTCACCCAACCCGTTTGTTCAAGGTACCTATCTTTTTGATGAGCGCTTTTCACCATCTTGATATCTTTTGACTATTAAAGGAACGACATAGCCTCCTCCACCATACCAGTCCAATTGTCCCCAAAAGGGAAAGCCGTTTAAGGTACTTGCAGTCATGTACTTATATTCTGGAGGAATCTTTGAGGCTATTGTTAAATTGGTGCTCCAAGATTTTGAATAGTATCGACCATTCTCGTTGATCATGTTGCCGTATCCTGCACATTCTGGTATTATATCTTCCATAACTTCAGGTACAGTGCAGGAATCTGAAAAAAAAATCCAAATTTAATTTTTTAAAGAAAAGAGTACTTACTTTTTCTTGTTCTCTTTTGAAAATTATTAAAACTCTCTTTACCTCATTTCTCGGGAAATACATTTTGAGAGTAAAAATGTTTCAAAAATAAATTGCAGTTAATAAGTCAATAAATATAAAGAAATAAAAATTAATATTGTTACGAATTTTGTGTGAATAGTGTAAATAATTTGTCTTTGGGAGTATTAATTGCCACCTGAATGTTTTTCCGTCGTCAGACTCCCATTTTCTATATAAAACACCATTTCTCAGATGGAGAGAGTCCCAAAGAGCCCGGTGTAACGTCATTGTTGGATGGAAAGGGGCGATGCTCCAGCCAGCTGGGCATTTCTTCAGACGACTCTTTGAATTCTATGATTGGTTTTATTTCAGGATCAGCTACAGTTGATCTTTTTCAGACGCTTTCATCACTCCACGTCCAATGCCGATGTTGAGGGGCTTGCAACTTGGTGGACTATTGATCTATTACGCCAAATTCTTTCGATTCTCGGAGCAGTATCTGCAGCTCTCAGAACAGAGTCTCGAAAGGGCGTCTGCATTTCCATGCTGATCCTTTCTGTGGCGAATTTCCACGTCATACTCCTGTAATCTCTGTATCCACCCCAGCTATTTGGCCTTCTGATTTTAAAATTCAGTAGCCAGGTCAATGAGGCATGATCTTGCCCGCAGCAGGAACCTCGACCGTAGAGGTAAGTGATGAAGTGCTCCACTTGCTCTTACTTCATAGCGAGAAGTTCCTTCCTGGTCACACAATAATTTCTTACTGGTTTAGAATTTCAGGATCAAATTTAACATGAAATAAGTATAACATAGAGTAATATAAATGCATTAAACACCCAAATACAAATTATTTACACCATTTTGCCAATGTGTGTACCCGTAAATAATATGAATAGTGGAAATTAATAAGTAATCGTAGTAAAGCCTATCTCCATTTACCATACTACATTTTTAAAATTTCGTAATATGTTATGAGTAATTTTTCTTACCTTTACAGATTTAGTAAAATATCAATTTGATATATTATATATGAGAGACAAAGAATATGACATATTACACACAGGGAAAAAAAAAGATATATTCAAGTAGAAAAATGTACGCTGATCATCTAGGACAAGAGTCTTCAAAATACGGCCCACTGGCCAAATGTGGCCCTCTCATCAGACCCGCGGAAACCTTCCCATCTATGGGGGAAAAAAATACTGAAATTTACGTGTATCCTGTCAAGGTCAGCCAGCGCATGCTTAGACGTTACGTTTTTACTGAATTAAAATAGATGAAAGCAGTAGTGCGTTATTTTTAACAACCGATTATGACATTGCAAAACTCTATTCACTTTTTCTTTTTCTGTTCACAGTCAATGAGATGATATAACGCTATCTAATGACAGAGCTTTTAAATGGTTTACTGATTGTTCAAGACTCTGATCATTCTTTTGGATCACTTGGTTTTCCAGCTGAGGGTGATTGATATGAATAAGCATTTGTGTCATGTCGCAACATGCTGCACTGTATTTTATTCAGGGATAATTTCTTTGGCATAATTGTTTACCAGTGTACAAAGTATTGATAGTTTATATATTCGACTACGCCCGGAACCGGTGATTTTAAAGCGCATGTAAACGTGATCATTTTTATGATATTTAGTGTCATTTTTGATGAATAGCATGTATTTCAGTTTTAAGGACAATTGATAGGTAAGAAATTATTTAAATACAATATTTCGGCAGTACCAACTTAGAAGCGACTTCTCTGTTTTCCAAATAGCCTTCTAGTATACGCCATGAGTAATATTTTGGCCTGTATATAGCCTCAGACCTCTCGTACAGAGTAAGCTCAACTAGAATTTTTGAAATATATAACCTGGAGAAGTGGTTTATCCGTATTTTACGACAACAGAGGGAGCAATTTTAAGAAAAACGCCAATAATTATTTAAATTGGTGTAACTCTCAAAATAATGTGAAGTTTTAAAAATTTAGTTGAGCCTCTGTAGAGAGTAAGTCTAAGCTATATACAGGCAAAAAATATTATTATAATAGAAGCATTTTTCACAAAGGAGCAATACTTGAAAAAGGTTGTTCTAGTTAATTTTTTGACAAAATATTATATTAAAATAATTTCGTCAAAAATGTCCCAAAAACAATTTTTTATACATGTATTCTAAATTTAAGGACACTAAATATCATGGCAATTATCCATTTATGCTTTTTAAAATCACGGTTCCGAACGTAGTCGGATACCTTAAGAATTTTCTGAATATTTTGAAGACGATATTTTAAAAGCAACAATCTACCATAAGTGGATCTAGTTCAGATAACTTAACCCTTTAGTGGGCAGTGGCTAATAGGTCTAGCTACATATTAAAAAAATTTTTACTGAGCTGGTGTTGGATATTCAGTCTATCCATATGCGTTAATTGAAGCTAAAACGCATAAAAATCAATACAGATGACAGCCCGATAACTTTTTTTGCATTTCATGTCCTCGGGTAGTTAAAAACATTTCTTCTCGGTGTAAATCTACAAATTGTATTTTGATTACTATAAATAAAATTTCTGATCTGGGCAAAAAATTTAAGTCTTAAGTATACTTTTCTCTCATCTGAATGAATTAAGCAAATGTGCAATTAAAAAAAGAGGTTTTATTTTAGGTTTTTGGAAAGTTTTATAAGGTGGGATAGAGGTTCTATCCATTGCCCACAGAATGGGAAAAATAACCTTGAAATTTTGCCTCCACCTCAAGAGGAGCACTCCTAAAATCACGTGAAAATGTTGGGGTGGGAAATTAATCAATCTTTGTTTTACACATGTGGTACACGAGATTCTTAGGTTCGAAAATTTTATTATAGCTTTTCTGTGCGTACCACTGGGCCTTCAAGCAATGGTCCTACTTGCTTTGAAAAGTTTCACAGAAAATAGCTCATCAAATTTGTGAAGTAACTAATTTAAATCCTTAAAAATATTACTTTATTTTTAACTTTTTATACAAAAATTAAATAAAATATAAAATGTGGATGTATACCAAACGTAAGTCGGATACTAGAGTCTGACTAACCATGATTTTAAAAAGCACATAAATGGATACTTTCATGATATTTATGTCACTTAGATTAGAATACATGTATAAAATTGTTTTAAGGACATTTTGGGACAAAAAATTATTTAAAATGGCTACAATCTTTTTTCAAAAAATATTCTCCTTTTTTGGAAATGCTTCTATTATAATAATATTTTACCTGTATATATTCAGACCTCTGTACAGAGGCTCAACTAGAATTTTGAAATATATAACTTAGAAGTGGGTTTATCCGTATTTTACGACAACAGAGAGGAGCAATTTTAAGAAAAACGGCAATAATTATTTCAATTGCAGGTAACTCTGAAAATAATAATGTGAATTTTTTCAAAAATTCTAGTTGAACCTCTGTAGAGAGATTCGAGGATATATACATGCAAAATAGTATTATATAACAGAAGTATTATTATGTTGAGAACATTTTTGAAAACAATATTCTAAGTTAATTTTTTACCAAAAATATTGTATTTCTTCTAAATAATTTTTTGTCAAAATGTCCTTAAGACAATTTTATACACGTATTCTAATCTAGTAGCACTCAAATACCGCGAACATTATCCATTTTAAGCTCTTAAATCACGGTTCCGAACGTAGCGGATTACTTTGTATGGGTTAAAAAATCTATGTGTAAATTTTTTACAAACTGTTTCGGGTCATTTCCAGCTATAATTGCGACGAAATTAGTTCACATAACATTGGCGCAGCTAGTGCTGAGTGAGCCCTGTATCAAAGTTCCTTGGACGCTCTTTCTAAGGGCTGCTTAATATTTTGCGATATTTTACTTACACATTTATATGGCTGATACGGTGGTAGCTACGCCTCTGTCGCATAAGCAGGTCTTTTGTGTGACATTGTATGCAAGATACTTTCAGTTTCACTATTTATTTGTGTTAAAGTCACTTTATTTTAGTACCCAATGATGGCCGAGAAAAGGAAAAGAAAAATGGACAATGAGTGTTAGCAATTTCAAGAAGAATGGAGTTTGAAATACTTCATCAAATCTGGTGAAAAAGCATTGCACGTAATTTGAAATGAAACCGTAGATGTGATGAAGGAATACAACTTGCGCCGTTATCATCGAAGCGAACATTAGGCGAAATATGCACAGTTGAAGGGTTAAGTCAGTGACGAAAATTTTTCTAAATTTCAAAGTCAACTCACATATCAGAGGACGTAGTTCAGTAGATCTTCTTATGAATGTAAATTCTTAAATAAGATCATTTATAAATGTGCCTACATCCTGGTTAGAAGTGTCACACCGTTAACAGATGGTGAAGTAATGAAGGAATGTTTGCTGGAGGTGGCTGAGAAAGTTCACTCAAAAAAGTTGGAATAATTTAAAAATGTAACTTTTGGATTCAAATACCATTGATAGCCTTGTTTCATACATGAATGAAAACATTATGACTCAGATAGTGAAAAATGCAAGTAAGTTTCGCCATTTTTCAATTGCAATGGATAAATCGTTTAACAGCTGTTCTACCTTTCAACTGCTTGCGCTCATTAGAGATGTGGAGGAAGACATGAACATAACACCAGAGCTGGCTTCCCAACACAGCATGTATGGCACTGTTACCGGACATGATGAATAATGAATTGAAAAAGACGTTTGCTGATTATAACCTGGACTGGACTAACCTTAGTTACCTGACTGTTGAAGGAAGAAAGAACACAAATAACATCAACATAAAGACCTACAGAAACATAACACAGTTGGAAAGTGAAGCAGATGAGTATTGAGAAAAAAGTTCTACAACCAATGTTCCTGCATTGTGTTATTTACCAGTCAGATTTGTGCTCTGGGTTTATGGACATTAGCAGTAAACTGAATCCTGCGGTGAATTTCATAAGGCCACATGGGTTCAAACATAGACAGTTTGGAGAAATGTTGAAAGATATCGACACAAAATCACAAGATTTACCATATTACATAGCATTAAGATTGCTATGTTGAGAGAAAGTTCTGAGCAGAGTATTTGAATTAAGAAAGAAAATAGTGACTTCCAGGAAAATAAAAGGGTAAACCATAGCCATTACTGTCTGATGAAGAGAGAGTATGGAAATTGACATTTTCTGCAGATATAACTAGTCATTTAAATTTTCTGAACCTATGACTACAAGAAAAAATCTAGTTTCTGATTAATACACCCTCCTAAAGGCCTTCAGGTCTAAACGTCATAATTATGGAACAAGAACAGGCTAACAACATGACGCGCTTTCAACAGTGTAAGGTCTTCATGAATGAAACAACAACTGAGTTCCCAACGTCATTTTCATGCAACACCCTCAAAGATCTCCAGCTGCAATTTCAGGAGCGGTTATCTAACTTGGATTCAAAGGCAATACAAGTGAGATTGTTTCAAAACATATTTAAAGCAGATGGGGCGAGTTATCCAGATGAACTGTAGCTGGAAGTCATTGAGTGGCAGGCAAATGACCTCCTTAGGGACAAGTTCTAAGGACTGGTGGGGTTTTACCAGTTTTTGCATAAGGAAGACCTTCCAAATGTCAAAACTTTTGCATCAAGGTAGTTTTCAACCTTTGGAACAACATACTTTTATGAACAAACATTTCCAAGAGTGAAATACGTGAAGAACAATTTGAGAACAAACTTGGGCACAGTTAGGTTACAGTTGATGTTAGTGACATCAAATCCAAAGTCAAAAATGTCTGCTATCTTGGAATCCAGAAAACAATTTCACCATTCCCACTAATACAGATGTTCATGTGTTGTGTATCAATGTGTCATTAAATTATAGCTGAATAAAATAATTTTAAACAAGTAATTAAAATTTATAAGTTTTTATTCTTATTCTTAGTTGGACCTCGAGTGTGTAGTCGGTCCCCAAACTACTGCTCGTATAGTTAATACGGCCCTCGGGCTGTGTTGCACGGAGAAGTAAGTTTCCGCGTCAGCAAAAGATGACATTGCAAAAGATACCCGACGTGAAAACTTAAGTTGGATAGATTGTGGGTGGGGCTATAGTGTGCAGCAGTTTAGCTTTCAGATTGCTTACATTAACGCTTTTGTATTGCGCGAAGATGTCGGCTTTCATTTCTTCTCCCGCCGTGCGAGGTGAAGTACGTAATAAAGTTTTAGAACGCACAGAAGGACAAGCCTTTCAGAAAAAGAAGCGAGGAATGCTCGGTACTGGTGCGTTGATGCACGACTTTTCTGGGCCACATACAGCGAATTACGCAGGAAAAAAAAATCTGCTGTAGAAGTTTTGCCGGGAACAGTTTGACTATTTCCTCTGTAGTCCCAATCTTGCTCCCGGCATCTTTAATCTGTTCATGCTCTTGAAAAGTTTCCTGCCCGGTCATGTCTTTTCCACAGATGAAGACCTGAAGCCAACTGGGATACTCTGGCTCTATTCCCAGGAGGTAGACTTCTGTGACAATAGCTTACACAAATTTATCCCACGGCATGACACAGTTTTGGTGGATATTGTGTTCAGAAGTAGCTCAAATAATGCTATACCTTTTGCAATAAATCTTTCCGTGTAATTTTGTTCTATTTCTTTTCTATGAGCCGTGGGAAACTAACTTTCTGGATGACTCTCGTAATATAAATGTTGGAGGATTTTATTAATCTATTTTTTTATTATTGGCAAAACACACCTAAATGTAACTATGGACACATCTTTTTTATACCACTTGCGTAACAAATACATAATTTTTTTGAATCTTTCTGAATGTCAGGAAATTCACGATTTGAATTCTTCTCTATAAACAATCTCACTAAACAATATTTTTATGAACTGAATTTTTCAAGTAATAGGTTACAAGGATAAGAGCAACATTCACTTAACTCTCTAAAGCATTTATTAAAAATGTACAGTTACTAAAAGCAAATATTAATTCAATCTCTCATCGATCAATATAATTTTAATTTTTTATAAATACGTAAATAACATTGGTGAAGAAATAGATTAATTGATAAAAGTTTGCTTCACTTTATTTTGAAATATGTTGACCTTAGATTCGAAATTAGATTAAATTTTTCTTAATTTACAAAAATAGAGCATAATTCAACAATTTACGTTAACGAATATGCTACAATCACAATGTTTCGAACATATCGTGGACACATTTGAAACACTACCTGTTCGAGCTCTAACCTGCCTCAGAACAGGATACCCTATTTTGAAGTTATTTCTATCGTCGACGAGTAAACGAAGTCCCAGAGGTGGTCTTCCATTGTACCATTTGCTAGCAAACAATTCAGGAAGCAAAGCATTCCGAGTCCAATTCCAAAATTTCACTTCAGTGTTCACCTGAAAAGGTAAGAAAAATGTGTAATATTATTTCTTCCTTGTATTTCATATAGATTTTACTTATACTCAACCGCTTGCATGATTATCCCGAGTTATCTCGGGTTCGTATATATATATTGCAATTAATTATTTCCCGAGGAATTATTTGTCAGTACGTATTGTTTTATCACGATTTTACTTGGCCTGGAAGAAATGAAAGGAAATATTCAGATTTGATTTGCAGTTTGCCTAGTTTTGTTGTTGGTTTTATGTTTTGGCGGGGTTTGGTGAGTGCAGCTCTATTGTATTATACACGTAGGCTTGTGGATTAGTAATGTATAAAGAATGATAGTTGCATTGAAAAAAGTGAAATAATGGCATTGATGCAAGATAGCAAAAACGATGATTTTTCAGATAGTAATTATTAAGAGGTGGACATTGAAAACAGTGGAAGTGATTCTTTTGTATGTAGTCCGCATTTTGTACTGTAAATCAGGAGGTTCACGATAACCTAAACAATTTAGAATGGAACTGATTGAAAAACTAATTTCAGTAAATCATCATGGTGAGTTTTTTTGCCACATAAAGAAGATCCAGTGCATTTTCAGATGTTATTCCTGCTACTGAAAAAAAAATCAAATTCAACGAAACAGTGTACTCTGTGCTTCCATAAAAGAAATTCTAGAGGTAAGCCAGTAAGAAAGATACCAAATACCAGTGTACAGAATGTCAGGTATCATTTTGTGCTCTCCCTTGTTTCAAAAACTATCATACAAAGATTATTATTTATCTTTTTTTCCATTTGCCCGAGATAACTCGGGATAGTAAACTATTGATGAAATTCAAATAAGTTTTACGCATGTGTTGTGCATTAAAAATTCAACTTAAAAACCTACATATTTGTTTTGTTTCAGTTTCCTTGTATTTAATAATAAAATTTTAAAAAATGATGGTTTTTTGCAATTTTTTTCAAAAAAGTTTGTAAGAGAAGCAGTTAAAAAGTGAAAAGGCAGAACTATATTTTTTAAAATAAATTTCCTGCATGATTTTGAAAAAATAAAGATAATGATAAATTGGTATATATTCGAATTATAATAAATTGTGACGTCTTCGATTGGGGTGAACCCCACCCTCTATTCATCTGAGTTTTATGCCCCAACAGACGTTAAGTGACCAGAGCAGGTGGCCATGGGGTCATTGTTTGTTGTCTGGCCTGACAAGCGCAGACACGTCTGAATTTACAATGGCTAAAAGAATGCCGGTGACAAGAGCTGAGCTGCGAGGCCCAGGTGGTGAGATGAATGGAAATTTCAGAAGTTGGATGAGAATTATGGCGCCCCTTTGGATTCCAGACAGACGAGGAATGGGTTTGTGTTTGCTGCGCAAATGGGGAGACGAAAAGTGGGCCCGAGACGAGGCAGACCTTTTTTTGACCTGCCAATGAGGAAGACGAGGGGGCGTGGTGTGATTGGGTTGGAAAAAGCTTTACATTAATCGTGGCCGTCAAAGAACATAGAAGTTATGTTAACAGAAAGACGCGAGAGACGTCACAGCCTTTCCATGCAAACATTTTCTTAATAACATGGGATCATCTAGATCTCTGGAAATGGGCTTAATTTATTTCATTATGGTATATAGCACTTGTGTATGTGTTTATAATCATAGTGCCTTTCGTTACTCTCAGCTTCTGTCTTTTGAAATTTGCACGAGGTATTTATAATCGTAGGACACAGTCCATATTGAGGGCTCTCGTTTGAAAGCAGATGAAAATAAACAGCCCAAACAGCAGTTTTCGTACGTAGACTATTGATACTATTTCTAATAGCCATACTATAATATCTTTGAATTTTTTTATATTAAAAATGCTGGTTACGTCCACTTAGGCCTTTTCCATGACTTAACTTTTTCCCCGCTTGTTTCTGCTTTTAACCAAAAGAGCTATGTACTCATACACTTTGACAAGCTCCACATTCTTGGTTTTTCCTCTTGAATATCATATATGAATTCGCGCTCATCAGAAACTTATGCATGCGGGAACACAGCAGGTGCTTCTAACATAGCTCATTTGATGCACGTCAAGGAGAAGTTCTGTTAAAAAAAATTATAATGCTTTCTACTATTGTATTTCTTCATAGCATATAATATTTTAAACAGAAATATTTAAACTTTTAAAAAATATAAAAAGTGAAAATCGATAATTTTTGAAAATTATGCCATACCTGCTTAACTCAGAAAGAATTTCGTTAAAAGTAGTTACAAAAATTTTTAAAAGTATAATCCATATTTTCTTTTAAAAATACGCTTTATGTTACTCTTCATTTTTGTGAAAGTGACGTTTCATAAAGTATATGGGTAATGTAAATTTTCCAGCGGACCATCAAATATTTCACGTAAGACCACCAGTTGGTGACCGTTGTTCTGCTGTTGTTCGATTTAACATTATGTTGATCCACTTTTCTACTCAGAAGCAAAAATTTCTACCTTAAAATAGCTTTTATTTCACTGTGGCTTTTTTCCCTTCAGAAATTATCATGTGACCTTAGTATATATACAAACCTTTTTTTAATTTAAAAAAGGAAGATCTAAACCTTTATTCATTGAATTCAAATTTCTAAATAAATGCTTTTAAGAAACAAATAAGCTATTTTTGGGTAGATTATAGCTTTTTAGACCCCTACACTTCCCACGCATTTACATCTATCATGTAAAAAAGATAATATTTTTAAAAAATCTTTCCTTAAATTCACAAATAAGTTAAAATACCAGGAAAGCTAATGCATAAATTTGTAAGAAATACATTATGAAGAACAAAAATTTATTTGCCTTTGTACGATATTATTTTGTGTTCTCTACAAATCTTTAAAAACTCGTTTGATTTGGGATGTAAATACAGCTATAACTATTAGATATAACGGAAAGTTATGCCGTTTTTGAACACGTGCACTTTTATGCGTTGTCGATCTTTAGCGAGAATTCGGATCGGAGTGAAATCAGTTTAAACAGTTAGATTAGTATACTATTAATGATTGTTACACATTTTTCGCATTTTAGTCAGTTTTTCTCTCAATTCCTACTATTAGCTCACACTCTTTCTATATACACTGATGTGCAAAACTTAAGCAAATAATAAAAAATTTAGCACATAGCCATGAAATCTGCAGAAAAGGCAGGTGCGTGAGCGTACGCAAAACGCGTGATGCTTCCGGCGCGCGCTGCTCAACAGTAGAATAAAATGAAGGACGGAGACTCAATTCAACATATTCGCTGTAAGTGCCAGTGAGTCAGTTCGTGAAATATGGCTGTTTGAAATCACCTGGACGACTTCAAACGTGGGAAGAATGATCGGAAAGCTGGAAGAGGGGCGCACTGTCACCAGCGTGCAGCCGCAGAGTTCGGAATCAACAAAAGTGTCGTTTCGCGCGCTTGGAAAGCAGTTCCAAACCACAGGTACATCAGTTAGAAAGGTTGGTGGTGGCCGCCCGAGGACGACAACAGCAGGGGGATGACCGATATATCATCCCGCAGGCGAAAAAAGAGGTCGACAGCAGTCAGTTAGCGCGCCATTGCTCAGAAAACTTGTACAGCAACGGGTCGACAAGTGTCGCGGCTTACCGTGGCCAGACGCCTTCACAAAGGGGCCTGTTCGCCCACCGTCCTGAACGCTGCCTCCCGTTGAAAGTTGGCCACCGAAGCCACCGTTTACAGTGTGGCCAGAGAGCACAAAAACTGGACAACTATCAGCGGAGTCGTGTCCTCTTTTACGGATGAGAGTCGGTTCAGTGCCAGAAGCGATTCTCAACGCGTTTTGATTTGGAGAGAGATCGGGACCTCGGTTTTATCCTGGCAACATCAAGGAAAGACACCTGCCGCGGTGGTCCTGGAGTTCTCGTCTGGGGAGGCATTATGCTGAACGGCGAACTGAGCTTCCCATTTTCGACAGAGGGTTGTAACCGGGGATCGCTATTGTGAGGCGTACTTCTTCCCATGTGCGTCTTTTTCCGAGGTGCCATTGGCCCAGACTTCATTTTTTATGGATGACAATGCACGGCCACATCACACCTTTTGCCGTTGGAGGAGCTGCTGGAAAGTGAAGATATCACTGAATGGATTTCGGCCAGCGTGCTCCCCAGATTTAAATCCCGTTTCCATCGCACATGTGGATGCTTTGGGGAGACGAATTGCCACACGCTACATCATCCGAACAAATCCAAATTTCAAATCTCAACAGATGTTGATTGAGGAATGGGCACTCCTACCTCAAGAGATGTTGCACCAGCTGGTTCTGAGTATGCGGAGACGGTGCGAAGCAAACCATTGTAGAAAGGAGAGCATATACCATATTAAGGAACATCTGCTTGTTAGTTCTTCCTGTTGATGGTAGACAAATCATGAGTCACGATACTATGCGTTCAATAAAGCTTGTTTTGTTTGATTCCATACCGTATGCGTTGTATTCCTTTTTCAGCGCCGATGCTTTTGTCATCCTTACGTATATAATACTCTCCTCATTTCAGAATTTCATGTCTCTCAGATGATTTTTCGTGAAGTTAGCTATAAGTAATAAACCTTATCTGTTGCTTAAGTTTTGCACACCAGTGTATATTTATTTATTTATCTTCGTGGAATTTTCAATCGTTAATAAAATACATTTTAAAACGCTTAATTGAGCTGAAATTTTATATACGTGATTATTTGATGACAATACGTTTACCTGGTTCATAATTTATAAAATTGATTAAAACTAATTATTCAAATTCTTCGAATACATCCACGTTGGCATCATTTCAAGTGATTTGTGTCAAAACATGAAAAGGTTTTTTTTTCTCACATTTTAAAGCGCTTCCGTTTGAGCTAGTACCTTTCATGCACTATAGTTTTGTTAAAAATATGATAACTTAATTAAAATTACACTGATTGAAACCACTATTTAAAGGATTACAGATGCAGCCACGTTGGTTTCTATTTTAGCGACTTGGGTCTAAAAGATTTTTTATCCTCACGTTTTAAAAGCATTCATTTGAACTGAAATTTTATATACGATTGTTTTGGATGACAATACGATACTTAAATGATAATGAATAAGCAGCTTACTACCACTTAATGTTGTGGGATTCTGTCCTATGTATATATATTATTATTTAGGGATTAATTGTAAATCTATTTAATAAAAAGTAGCTAAAAATAAAAAATTTTCATTGTTGATTCAAGAAGAAATTGACTAAATTTATATATATATATATATATATATATATATATATATATATAGAGTATACTGGTTTTAAACTTTTGGAAAACTGTCAACTTGAGGAAGAAAAGTACCTCAAGTCATTGTTTGTTGCATGAATTCCAAAAAGTAGGGGATAACGCGATGGAGGCAAAAAAGAAAATTTTGTGGGACGTATTCAGAGAGGAAGCAGTAATAGCTGGAATATGCCAAAAAATGGCTTTTGAAATTTCTGCTTGATGAATTTCTTTTGAAAGATGAACCCAGATCAGGAAAACCATCAGATATCAGTGCGTGACTAAGAGTTACACAGTATGATCAGAAAAAAAAACTTACGTTAGCTTCCTTACAGAAGTGGGCTTCCTGCTTGTAATTCATCAGACTACTGCTTTATCATATTAAAAGGCTTGGTTTCGTGTACAAACTCTCTGTTTGGGTGCCACATAAATTTAGCGAAAAAAATTTAATGAACGTAATTTCGATATGTTCTTCAAATTTAGCTCACAAAAGGGAATCGTTTTGCGACCACTTGCTGACTGGAGATGAAAAGTGGGTAGTGTATAAAGACGTGGTTAGAAAAGCATGTTTAGAAAGGAGACGCCTCCCCATCCACATTCAAAACTGGCATGTATCAGAAGAAGGTTACGTTGTGTCGTTAGTAAGACGGCAAGGGTATAGTGCACCATGAGTTGCTGAAAGAAAATGAAATGGTCATTACTATTCGCAACTTGATGTTTTGAATGAAGAAGTTCGACATAAACGTTCATCCTTGTCCAACATCAACAGAAAGGGTGTGATTCTTCATTGCAACAACGCTAGATTACCCGCAGCAAGAAACACCGCATAAAAAATTGCCGAGTTGGCCTGGGAAACTTTATCTCAGCCAGCATATACTTCTGGTTCACCACCTGACTACGACCTCTTCAGGTCTCTGGAAACTTTATTGATGGAAATGATTGAGCAGGCCATGAGGGTGTCCAAATGTGTCAGTGGTAGAATACTTTGCGACCGAAACAGAGGACTTTTCCAGGCGGGTAGATAAGCTGCCAGAACGCTGGCAGACAGTTGTAACTAACAAAAGGACATATATATAAAAGTTTAAATAAAAAAGTGAAAAACTTTCGTTTCTTAAAAAGTAGAACTTTTTCCCTTACACCCACCAGAGTACGTTTTGTGTATATAGTGGTAAGCAGTAAAGTACCGTAACGATTTTATTTATTGTTCAAAATATTAATGCTAGTTTTTTAACTTTAAAACAGGAATTGTAGCTTAATTATATTGTTCTAGAATTTTACTTAAATATTTGTCCAAGAGTAATATTTTATCATTAAAAATTAAATTAAATAAATATTTTGCACTCAATGCACATTTTTTGAAATATTAGGCATATTAATTCTCGCGTATATTGTTCAATTAATTTTTTACGTAAATACTTATTCTTGATTCATTATAAAGGGTTTCAGTTGTAAGCATTAAAAACTAGAAATAAAAAAGATGAATATTAGTTATGTAAGAATAAAATAAAAATAGAACAAATATCAGTTTGAATAAGTATGCTTTATTCTATTACGAATACATATTTTACTCATAAATGCTCAAAAAGATTATGATGCGATAAAATATACATCAATATGGTGTTTTTAAATTTGAAACCGCTTCATTGCAGATACTGAAAAAATTAATTTCAAACATTCAATTTCAGCAAATACTATTAAGTTATTAACTATCCGCTAATGCCTATATTTCACCCGTATCTAATGAAGAAACAATATTCTATATTAATCTTTTTAAAAAAATAAATATATTCTATCATCTTGAGTTATGTATAATCATTTCAAGAATTAAAATTTCAAATTATATGGTCGAAAAATCTGCTGCGATTCTTCTGAAATTGGCTGTGCGAAGTAATTGTATAATTCCTACAGTAACTGGTCCAAATACGGTATTGATGACGTTCGGCACAAGCATTAACTAAAATATCGTTATTCCGACCATGGTTTATAAAATGTTTCATCATCTATAGTTCAACGTGTGATTTATAGAGCGGCATTATCGAAATACACGTAGCTAAACACAAGGAATACTTCTAATGCCGATTATAAATAGTATCTGAATTTTAAGTATTCATTAGAATGTACTAAAAGAATGTCCTATAGGTTTGAACAAAATGTACGGTATCTCTAAAAAAGGATTTTCAAGTAATTCATAAACTGACATCTGGGAGCATTTACAAGCTTTCAAGAGCTAAAAGTTCAGATGTTTTTCACGTGAAGTGATTGATATCTGTGGTATTTTTCTGGGTCTAGACTTTTTCTTTTCCATTTCCGCGTTTGTTTTCTGCATTGGCAGTTGACTTCGAGCTTTATTTAAAAGTTCCATATCTACTTGCTCATCCAAATACACACTATTTATAAAATCGAGCAGACGATCCACTTTCCCATTGAAAGAATCCATAACATCGTTATTCTTTGTAACGATTGGTGCAAAAGTTATAGGAACAATTCTGGACTGATCTTTAGATCTTCCAAAAAATAATCTCAAGCGTCTCATTATGAAATCAATGAGTTCGTAATCATTGCCTTGGTATTGAACATCGTGCTTCACATGTTCGAAAGATTGAATAATTATAGTTAACAAAATGTTAACCAATATCACTGATGCTGTCAAAGCAAATGTAAAGAAAGCCAATGGAGCTATGATAGGCGATGCCAGTTCCATGTCATAATAATTGAATTTCTTAAGCATCATGCTAATAGATGATTCGAAAGAGCTAGCAAATGAACAAAACTCTCGAACTGCTCGGCCTAAAGTCATCCAGAACAGCGTTACAAACGCTAAAAATGTTATTATAAGACAGATTCCATATCCTTTTAGTTCTTCTGCGCATAAGCGTACAGTGGCGATCATTCCGCCAATTCTTTTATTGAACCTCAATAGTTTCAGAAACTTAAGAGTGGTTAAAGACATCAAAAATCCCATCAAGTAGCAGAATGCCTCATCAAGAAGTAAAGCTTCTTGTAACTTTATGTAACCTGTACCTTCTGTTGCAGTGAATATGGCTAAAACTCGCCAAGTTATTATCATCTTATAGATCTCAACTCCAATAATGGAATAAGAAGCCAGCACATTTGATAGTTCTGCTACATTCCAGTATTGTGAAAAGAACCTCTTCCCTTCTTTACACAACGCCTTAAGTGTTATGATCGAATAATACAGAGTAAAGAGAATGAATCCAATTTGGCAAAGCAATTGAAGCAATCCGGAGCCTGTGTGATAATGCAACAAACGAATAGGATCAATGTGATAATAAGGAATAACACCACCACCTGGTAAAAATTCAGCAACAATGGTGGCAACTACAAATAAATTCACTTGAGCATTGTATGTTCCGAATTCTACAAAAACTGCTCTAGTATCTTTGTTCACCCAACCCGTTTGTTCAAGGTACTCCATCTTTTTGATGAGTTTTTCACCATCTTGATATCTTTTGACTATTAAAGGAACGACATAGCCTCCTCCACCATACCAGTCCAATTGTCCCCAAAAGGGAAAGCCGTTTAAGGTACTTGCAGTCATGTACTTATATTCTGGAGGAATCTTTGAGGCTATTGTTAAATTGGTGCTCCAAGATTTTGAATAGTATCGACCATTCTCGTTGATCATGTTGCCGTATCCTGCACATTCTGGTATTATATCTTCCATAACTTCAGGTACAGTACAGGAATCTGAAAAAAGAAAAAATTCCAAATTTCATTTTTTTAAAGAAAAGAGTACTTATTTTTTCTTGTTCTTTTGAAAATTATTAAAACTCTCTTTACCTCATTTCTCGGGAAATACATTTCGGGAGTAAAAATGTTTCAAAAATAAATTGCAGTTAATAAGTCAATAAATATAAAGAAATAAAGTTAATATTGTTACGAATTTTGTGTGAATAGTGTAAATAATTTGTCTTTGGGAGTATTAATTGCCACCTGAATGTTTTTCCGTCGTAAGACTCCCATTTTCTATATAAAACACCATTTCTTAGATGGAGAGAGTCCCAAAGAGCCCGGTAACGCTTCATTGTTGGATGGAAAGGGGCGATGTCTAGCCAGCTGGGCATTTCTTCAGACGACTCTTTGAATTCTATGATTGGTTTTATTTCAGGATCAGCTACAGTTGATCTTTTTCAGACGCTTTCATCACTCCACGTCCAATGCCGATGTTGAGGGGCTTGCAACTTGGTGGACTATTGATCTATTACGCCAAATTCTTTCGATTCTCGGAGCAGTATCTGCAGCTCTCAGAACAGAGTCTCGAAAGGGCGTCTGCATTTCCATGCTGATCCTTTCTGTGGCGAATTTCCACGTCATACTCCTGTAATCTCTGTATCCACCCCAGCTATTTGGCCTTCTGATTTTAAAATTCAGTAGCCAGGTCAATGAGGCATGATCTTGCCCGCAGCAGGAACCTCGACCGTAGAGGTAAGTGATGAAGTGCTCCACTTGCTCTTACTTCATAGCGAGAAGTTCTTCCTGGTCACACAATAATTTCTTACTGGTTTAGAATTTCAGGATCAAATTTAATAGCTTTTAGAAAATAAGTATAACATAGAGTAATATAAATGCATTAAACACCCAAATACAAATTATTTACACCATTTTGCCAATGTGTGTACCCGTAAATAATATGAATAGTGGAAATTTAATGTTAACGTAGTAAAGCCTATCTCCATTTACCATACTACATTTTTAAAATTTCGTAATATGTTATGAGTAATTTTTCTTACCTTTACAGATTTAGTAAAATATCAATTTGATATATTATATATGAGAGACAAATAATGACATATTACACACAGGAAAAAAAAAAGAAATATTCAAGTAGAAAAATGTACGCTGACTTCTCCAGGGACAAGAGTCTTCAAAATACGGCCCACTGGCCAAATGTGGCCCTCTCATCAGACCCGCGGAAACCTTCCCATCTATGGGGAAAAAAAATACTAAAATTTACGTGTATCCTGTCAAGGTCAGCCAGCGCATGCTTAGACGTTACGTTTTTACTGAATTAAAATAGATGAAAGCAGTAGTGCGTTATTTTAACAACCGATTATGACATTGCAAAACTCTATTCACTTTTCTTTTTCTTTTTCTGTTCACAGTCAATGAGATGATATAACGCTATCTAATGACAGAGCTTTTAAATGGTTTACTGATTGTTCAAGACTTGATCATTTTGATCACGGTTTTCCAGCTGAGGGTGATTGATATGAATAGGCATTTGTGTCATGTCACAACATGCTGCACTGTATTTTATTCAGGGATAATTTCTTTTGCGTAATTGTTTACCAGTGTGTACAAAGTATTGATAGTTTATATATTCGACTACGCCCGGAACCGGTGATTTTAAAGCGCATGTAAACGTGATCATTTTTATGATATTTAGTGTCATTTTTGATGAATAGCATGTATTTCAGTTTTAAGGACAATTGATAGGTAAGAAATTATTTAAATACAATATTTCGGCAGTACCAACTTAGAAGCGACTTCTCTGTTTTCCAAATAGCCTTCTAGTATACGCCATGAGTAATATTTTGGCCTGTATATAGCCTCAGACCTCTCGTACAGAGTAAGCTCAACTAGAATTTTTGAAATATATAACCTGGAGAAGTGGTTTATCCGTATTTTACGACAACAGAGGGAGCAATTTTAAGAAAAACGCCAATAATTATTTAAATTGGTGTAACTCTCAAAATAATGTGAAGTTTTAAAAATTTAGTTGAGCCTCTGTAGAGAGTAAGTCTAAGCTATATACAGGCAAAAAATATTATTATAATAGAAGCATTTTTCACAAAGGAGCAATACTTGAAAAAGGTTGTTCTAGTTAATTTTTTGACAAAATATTATATTAAAATAATTTCGTCAAAAATGTCCCAAAAACAATTTTTTATACATGTATTCTAAATTTAAGGACACTAAATATCATGGCAATTATCCATTTATGCTTTTTAAAATCACGGTTCCGAACGTAGTCGATACCTTAAGAATTTTCAATATTTTGAAGATCAGATATTTTAAAAGCAACAATCTACCATAAGTGGATCTAGTTCAGATAACTTAAATCCCTTAGCGGGCAGTGGCTAATAGGTCTAGCTACATATTAAAAACACTTTACTTCGAGCTGGTGTTGGATATTCAGTCTATCCATATGCGTTAATTGAAGCTAAAACGCATAAAAATCAATACAGATGACAGCACGATAACTTTTTTTGCATTTCACGTTCTCGGGTAGTTAAAAACAGTTCTTCTCGGTGTAAATCTACAAATTGTATTTTGATTACTATAAATAAAATATCTGATCAGGGGAAAAAATTTAAGTCTTAAGTATACTTTTCTCTCATCTGAATGAATTAAGCAAATGTGCAATTAAAAAAAAGAGGTTTTATTTAGGTTTTTTGGAAAGCTTTTATATGTGGATAGAGGCTCTATCCATTGCCCACAGAACAGAAAAATAACCTTGAAATTTTGGCTCTTCCTCCACTCAAGAGGGAGCACTTAAAATCACGTGAAAATGTTGGGGGTGGGAAATTAATCAATCTTTGTTTACAATATGTGGTACACGAGATTCTTAGGTTCGAAAATTTTATTATAGCTTTTCTGTGCGTACCACTGGGCCTTCAAGCAATGGTCCTACTTGCTTTGAAAAGTTTCACAGAAAATAGCTCATCAAATTTGTGAAGTAACTAATTTAAATCCTTAAAAATATTACTTTATTTTTAACTTTTTATACAAAAATTAAATAAAATATAAAATGTGGATGTATACCAAACGTAAGTCGGATACTAGAGTCTGACTAACCATGATTTTAAAAAGCACATAAATGGATACTTTCATGATATTTATGTCACTTAGATTAGAATACATGTATAAAATTGTTTTAAGGACATTTTGGGACAAAAAATTATTTAAAATGGCTACAATCTTTTTTCAAAAAATATTCTCCTTTTTTGGAAATGCTTCTATTATAATAATATTTTACCTGTATATATTCAGACCTCTGTACAGAGGCTCAACTAGAATTTTGAAATATATAACTTAGAAGTGGGTTTATCCGTATTTTACGACAACAGAGAGGAGCAATTTTAAGAAAAACGGCAATAATTATTTCAATTGCAGGTAACTCTGAAAATAATAATGTGAATTTTTTCAAAAATTCTAGTTGAACCTCTGTAGAGAGATTCGAGGATATATACATGCAAAATAGTATTATATAACAGAAGTATTATTATGTTGAGAACATTTTTGAAAACAATATTCTAAGTTAATTTTTTACCAAAAATATTGTATTTCTTCTAAATAATTTTTTGTCAAAATGTCCTTAAGACAATTTTATACACGTATTCTAATCTAGTAGCACTCAAATACCGCGAACATTATCCATTTTAAGCTCTTAAATCACGGTTCCGAACGTAGCGGATTACTTTGTATGGGTTAAAAAATCTATGTGTAAATTTTTTACAAACTGTTTTCTGGTCATTTCAGCTATAATTGCGACGAAATTAGTTCACATAACATTGGCGCAGCTAGTGCTGAGTGAGCCCTGTATCAAAGTTCCTTGGACGCTCTTTCTAAGGGCTGCTTAATATTTTGCGATATTTTACTTACACATTTATATGGCTGATACGGTGGTAGCTACGCCTCTGTCGCATAAGCAGGTCTTTTGTGTGACATTGTATGCAAGATACTTTCAGTTTCACTATTTATTTGTGTTAAAGTCACTTTATTTTAGTACCCAATGATGGCCGAGAAAAGGAAAAGAAAAATGGACAATGAGTGTTAGCAATTTCAAGAAGAATGGAGTTTGAAATATCATCAAATCTGGTGAAAAGCATTGCACGTAATTTGAAATGAAACCGTAGATGTGATGAAGGAATACAACTTGCGCCGTTATCATCGAAGCGAACATTAGGCGAAATATGCACAGTTGAAGGGTTAAGTCAGTGACGAAAATTTTCTAAATTTCAAAGTCAACCTCAATATCAGAGGATTCTAGTTCAGTATGATCTTCTATGAATGTAAATTCTTAAACAAGATCATTTGGCAAATGTGCCTACATCCTGGTTAGAAGTGTCACACCGTTAACAGATGGTGAAGTAATGAAGGAATGTTTGCTGGAGGTGGCTGAGAAAGTTCACCAAAAAGCTGGAATAATTTAAAAATGTAACTTTTGATTCAAATACCATTGATAGCCTTGTTTCATACATGAATGAAAACATTATGACTCAGATAGTGAAAAATGCAAGTAAGTTTCGCCATTTTTCAATTGCAATGGATAAATCGTTTAACAGCTGTTCTACCTTTCAACTGCTTGCGCTCATTAGAGATGTGGAGGAAGACATGAACATAACACCAGAGCTGGCTTCCCAACACAGCATGTATGGCACTGTTACCGGACATGATGAATAATGAATTGAAAAAGACGTTTGCTGATTATAACCTGGACTGGACTAACCTTAGTTACCTGACTGTTGAAGGAAGAAAGAACACAAATAACATCAACATATAAAGACCTACAGAAATATAACACTTAGTTGGAAAGTGAAGCAGATGAGTATTGAGGAAAAAGTTTCACAACCAATGTTCCTGCATTGTATTATTTACCAGCAAGATTTGTGCGCTGGTTTTGTGGACATTAGCAGTATACTGAATCCTGCGGTGAATTTCATGAAGCCACATGGGTTCAAACATAGACAGTTTGGAGACATGTGTTGAAAGATACAGACACAAAATCACAAGATTTACCATATTACATAGCATTAAGATTGCTATGTTGAGAGAAAGTTCTGAGCAGAGTATTTGAATTAAGAAAGAAAATAGTGACTTCCAGGAAAATAAGGGTAAACCATAGCCATTACTGTCTGATGAAGAGAGAGTATGGAAATTGACATTTTCTGCAGATATAACTAGTCATTTAAATTTTCTGAACCTATGACTACAAGAAAAAATCTAGTTTCTGATCAATACACCCGCCTAAAGGCCTTCAGATCTAAACTTGTCATAATTATGGAACAAGAACAGGCTTACAACATGACGCGCTTTCAACAATGCAAGGTCTTCATGGATGAAGCAACAACTGAGTTCCCAACGTCATTTTCCTGTAACAACATCAAAGATCTCCAGCTGCAATTTCAAGAGCGGTTATCTGACTTGGATTCAAAGACAGTACAAGTGAGATTGTTTCAAAACGTATTTAAAGCAGATGGGGTGAGTTGCCCAGATGAACTGTAGCTGGAAGTCATTGAGTTGCAGGCAAATGACCTCCTTAGGGACAAGTTCTAAGGACTAAGGAAGACCTTCCAAATGTTAAAACTTTTGCATCAAGGTAGTTTTCAACCTTTGGAACAACATACTTGTATGAACAAACATTTCAAATACATGAAGAACAATTTGAGAACAAACTCGGTCACAATTGATGTGAGTGACATCAAATCTAAAGCCAGAAATGTCTACTATCTTGGAATCCAGAAAACAATTTCACCATTCCCACTAATACAGATGTTCATGTGTTGTGTATCAATGTGTTATTAAATAATAGCTGAATAAAATAATTTTAAACAAGTAATTAAAATTTATAAGTTTTTATTCTTATTCTTAGTTGGACCTCGAGTGTGTAGTCGGTCCCCAAACTACTGCTCGATAGTTAATACGGCCCTCGGGCTAAAAGGTACGGAGAAGTAAGTTTCCGCGTCAGCAAAAGATGACATTGCAAAAGATACCCGACGTGAAAACTTAAGTTGGATAGATTGTGGGTGGGGCTATAGTGTGCAGCAGTTTAGCTTTCAGATTGCTTACATTAACGCTTTTGTATTGCGCGAAGATGTCGGCTTTCATTTCTTCTCCCGCCGTGCGAGGTGAAGTACGTAATAAAGTTTTAGAACGCACAGAAGGACAAGCCTTTCAGAAAAAGAAGCGTGGGATTCTCGGTACTGGTGCGTTGATGCACGACTTTGCTATGCCACATACAGAGAATTACACAGAAAAAAAATCTGCTGTAGAAGTTTTGCCGGGAACAGTTTGACCATTTCCTCTGTAGTCCCAATCTTGCTCCCGGCATCTTTAATCTATTCATGCTCTTGAAAAGTTTCCTGCCCGGTCATGTCTTTTCCACAGATGAAGACCTGAAACCAACTGTAATACTCTGACTCTATTCCCAGGAGGTAGACTTCTGTGACAATATCTTACACAAACTTATCCTACGGTATGACACAGTTTTTTGTTGGATATTGTGTTTGGAAGTAGCTGAAATAATGCTATACCTTTTGCAAAAAATCTTTCCGTGTAATTTTGTTCTATTTCTTTTCTATGAGCCGTGGGAAACTAACTTTCTGAATGACTCTCGTAATATAAATGTTGGAGGATTTTATTAATCTATTTTTTTATTATTGGCAAAACACACCTAAATGTAACTATGGACACATCTTTTTTATACCACTTGCGTAACAAATACATAATTTTTTTGAATCTTTGTGAATGTCAGGAAATTCACGATTTTTGAATTCTTCTCTATAAACAATCCCACTAAACAATACTTTTATGAACTGAATTTTTCAAGTAATAGGTTACAAGGATAAGAGCAACATTCACTTAACTCTCTAAAGCATTTATTAAAAACACACAGTTACTAAAAGCAAATATTAATTCAATCTCTCATCGATCAATATTATTTTAATTTTTTATAAATACGTAGCCAACACAGAATAAATGATTAATTGATAAAAGTTTGCTTCACTTTATTTTGAAATATGTTGACCTTAGATTCGAAATTAGATTCAATTCTTCTTAATTTACAAAAATAGCGCATAATTCAGCAATTTACGTTAATGAATATGTTACAATCCCAATGTTTCGAATATATCGTAGATAAATTTGAAACATTACCTGTTCGAGCTCTAACTTGCCTCAGAACAGGATACCCTATTTTGAAGTTATTTCTATCGTCGACGAGTAAACGAAGTCCCAGAGGTGGTCTTCCATTGTACCAGTTGCTAGCAAACAATTCAGGAAGCAAAGCATTCCGAGTCCAATTCCAAAATTTCACTTCAGTGTTCACCTGAAAAGGTAAGAAAAATGTTTAATATTATTTCTTCCCCTGTATTTCATATAGATTTTACTTATACTCAATCACTTGCCTGATTATCCCGAGTTATCTCGGGTTCGTATATATATATTGCAATTAATTATTTCCCGAGGAATTATTTGTCAGTACGTATTGTTTTATCACGATTTTTACTTGGCCTGGAAGAAATGAAAGGAAATATTCAGATTTGATTTGCAGTTTGCCTAGTTTTGTTGTTGGTTTTATGTTTTGGCGGGGTTTGGTGAGTGCAGCTCTATTGTATTATACACGTAGGCTTGTGGATTAGTAATGTATAAAGAATGATAGTTGCATTGAAAAAAGTGAAATAATGGCATTGATGCAAGATAGCAAAAACGATGATTTTTCATATAGTAATTATTAAGAGGTGGACATTGAAAATAGTGGAAGTGATTCTTTTGTATGTAGTCCGCATTTTGTGCTGTAAATCAGGAGGTTCACGATCACCTAAACAATTTAGAATGAAACTGATTGAAAAACTAATTTCAATAAATCATCATGGTGAGTTTTTTTGCCACATAAAGAAGATCCAGTGCATTTTCAGATGTTATTCCTGCTACTGAAAAAAAAATCAAATTCAACGAAACAGTGTACTCTGTGCTTCCATAAAAGAAATTCTAGAGGTAAGCCAGTAAGAAAGATACCAAATACCAGTGTACAGAATGTCAGGTATCATTTTGTGCTCTCCCTTGTTTCAAAAACTATCATACAAAGATTATTATTTATCTTTTTTTCCATTTGCCCGAGATACCCGGGATAGTAAACTATTGATGAAATTCAAATAAGTTTTACGCATGTGTTGTGCATTAAAAATTCAACTTAAAACCTACATATTTTGTTTTGTTTCGTTTCCTTGTATTTAATAATAAAATTTTAAAAAAATGATGGTTTTTTGCAATTTTTTTCAAAAAAGTTTGTAAGAGAAGCAGTTAAAAAGTGAAAAGGCAGAACTATATTTTTTAAAATAAATTTCCTGCATGATTTTGAAAAAATAAAGATAATGATAAATTGGTATATATTCGAATTATAATAAATTGTGACGTCTTCGATTGGGGTGAACCCCACCCCTCTATTCATCTGGAGTTTTATGGCCCCAAACAGACGTTGGGTGACCAGAGCAGGTGGCCATGGGGTCATTGTTTGTTGTCTGGCCTGACAAGCGCAGACACGTCTGAATTTACAATGGCTAAAAGAATGCCGGTGACAAGAGCTGAGCTGCGAGGCCCAGGTGGTGAGATGAATGGAAATTTCAGAAGTTGGATGAGAATTATGGCGCCCCTTTGGATTCCAGACAGACGAGGAATGGGTTTGTGTTTGCTGCGCAAATGGGGAGACGAAAAGTGGGCCCGAGACGAGGCAGACCTTTTTTTGACCTGCCAATGAGGAAGACGAGGGGGCGTGGTGTGTTTTTTTCGTTCATTTATTAATTGTTCCCAATAAGTACCAAATCTTTGATTATGGCAAAATTTAAATTTTTGTCACCAATTATATTATTCCCATGCTTTTCGGTAAAACTGTAGCCAATGTTTAACTTATTTCTACCCATTAACGTAATTTCCCCTTTTTTACCTTATTATCTTCAACCAGTAAATTTTTAAATTTTTAACGATTTCTGATCAAATTAATACGATTTTTGACCCATTATGAATCGATACCCAGAATACATGGGTATTCTAAATCTTTCAGCACATGAAATAAATTTTTTTCGAATTTCGATGTGAATTTTAATTCTACGACCCCCTGGGCATTTCGCACCCCGGCGTTATTACCGCTCGCGTTTTTTTATTTGTTTATATAAAAAAATTTTCATATACTTCTTCCGAAAAAAAAGATTTATCTGCTCCGGTGTCCCATAGCGCTTCAAAAATTTTTTTTTTTAAAAAAAATAGGCACGTGGGGAAGTTCTACGGGTGCTATACATATTGGAGAAAGTCTAATTGTCTCTTTGTCGACACCTCTTGAGGTTGATCATTAACCTTACAAATTTAATCGCCCCTTTTTGGTCCATCGCCCGATTGAAATTATCACTGAACCCTTTTTTTACGGTCCCCTATTAAAATTATCATTTCGCCATTTCGAAATGAGTCCCCGGAATCTCTGATCATTATGAAACCTATTCCTTCGAACCCCTTTATTATTTTGACGGCTTTTCCCAAAACCATTTCTGTTATTTGGTCTACCTTATTTCCGAATTCTCCATTTTTACCATTAGCTTCAAAATTGGGCATCCTTGCGCATTTTACCTCTTTTTCATTTTGGGGCCCGAAAACCCCCTTTGTAATTTGCAAGTACCTTCGAATTTAGCCAAGACCTAAAAAGTTGTATCGTGTTTGTGGATTTGGGACTTCCACGTAGTCCTGGGTCTGTTCGAGTCGAACCAAAAAAGATCCACTAAGCGTTGGGGATTCCAATTTAAACTTCTCTATTTTAGTAATCTATCCAAAAACAGTAGCCTCCTGATTTCTTCCCTGTGGGACAAAACCCGACTGTAGTTCTTTTATTTTTTTACGCGGGAAAAACCTTCGCTAATTAGTTTTTAGCTGCGCAAAAACCGTGGCTGTATTTTTTCACCAACAACGAACCAAATATCGAATACCAATCTTGAGCCCTTCCCCCGAGATGATTTTTTTAAGACGACAGATTACTTGGGGTTTTTAACTGTATGTTATTATCGATCCCTCGATAAACTCTGCAACGTTCTCCGACCCTGAAAAAATACATTTGGGTAGAACCGTATTTCCACCTACATTACCTAACCCAGAATTTGATGTTTAGTTATTGGACATAGCCATCCGGGTGACCATTCGGGCCCGGGTTTCCGGTAAGCTAGAGGGTGTGGATTATCAAAATGATGAGACATGATAATTTTAATAGAACTTTTTTTTAAGAATAACTTATACTACTTTAAATTCTAATTTGACAATTTTAATTAAAGGAGAGTCAAGCCCAAATTAAATCACGTATTTAAGTCAGATCACGCAACAGATCCCTTTTCAATTTTCAAATAATCCTATTCATCTAATTACTTATATCCAATATTACCTTTTTTCAGTTCTGGGTTTCCTGACCTAGAGAATATTATCTATAAACTTTATATATGAAGACTTTATCCGCAATGCTGCAATTCTGACAGCAATTTTGATCCGCAAGATTTCACACTGCTTTTCACGCATCGATCAGAATAATTCCACAATACTACCCCTGACCCGGCGCTAAAACGTTGCCAGATATATCTAGGTTTGCCAAACTACATCAAATTTACCCTTTTTAAGAAAAATTTGATAAATTTTGTTTATCTTTTTGGTATTGGGTTGGAAAAAATTTTTCTTTCTGGCCGCAAAGAACATAGAAGTTATGTTAAAGAAAGACGCGAGAGACGTCACAGCCTTTTCCCTGCAAACATTTTCTTAATAACATGGGGTCATCTAGATTCTGGGAAATGGGTTAATTTATTTCATTATGGTATATAGCACTTGTGTATGTGTTTATAATCATAGTGCCTTTCGTTACTCTCAGCTTCTGTCTTTTGAAATTTGCACGAGGCATTTATAATCGTAGGACACAGTCCATATTGAGGGCTCTCGTTTGAAAGCAGATGAAAATAAACAGCCCAAACAGCAGTTTTCATGCTGTGTAGATCATTGATACTATTTCTAATAGCCATACTATAATATCTTTGAATTTTTTTATATTAAAATGCTGGTTACGTCCACTTAGGCCTTTTCCATGACTTAACTTTTTTCCCCGCTTGTTTCGCTTTTAAAATCCAAAAGACATGTACTCATACACTTTTGGACAAGCCCAATACATTCTTATTTTTCCTCTTGAATATCATATGAATTCGCGCTCATCAGAAACTTATGCATGCGGGAACACAGGTGCTTCTAACATAGCTCATTTGATGCACGTCAAGGAGTAGCTTCGTTAAAAAAATTATAATGCTTCTAATTATTGTATTTCTTCATAGCATATATCATTTTAAACAGAAATATTTAAACTTTTAAAAAATATAAAAAGTGAAAATCGATAATTTTTTTGAAAATTCATGTGCCATACCTGCTTAACTCAGAAAGAATTTCGTTAAAAGTAGTTGCTAAAAATTTTTAAAAGTATAATCCATATTTTTTAAAATACGTTTTATGTTACTCTTCATTTTTGTGAAAGTGACGTTTCATAAAGTATATAAGTAATGTAAATTTTTCAGCGGACCATCAAAAATATTTCGCAGACCACCAGTTGGTGACCGTTGTTCTGCTGTTGTTCGATTTAACATTATGTTGATCCACTTTTCTACCGTAGGTTAAAATTTCACCTTAAAAATAGCTTTTATTTTCATCAGGTTTTTTTCCCCTTCAGAAATTATCATGTGATCTTAGTATATACAAACTTTTTTTTTAATTTAAAAAGGGGAAGATCTAACCTTTTATTCATTGAATTCAAATTTTAAATAATGCTTTTTAAGAAACAAATAAGCTATTTTTGGGTGGATTATAGTTTTTAGACCCCCTACACTTCCCATTTACATCTATCATGTAAAAAAAGAGTTGAATATTTTAAAAATCTCTTTCCTTAAATTCACAAATAAGTTAAAATACCAGGAAAGCTAATGCATAAATTTGTAAGAAATACATTATGAAGAACAAAAATTTATTTGCTCTTGTACGATATTATTTGTGTTCTACAAATCTTAAAACTCGTTTGATTTGGGATGTAAATACAGCTATAACTATTAGATATAACGGAAAGTTATGCCGTTTTTGAACACGTGCACTTTTATGCGTTGTCGATCTTTAGCGAGAATTCGGATCGGAGTGAAATCAGTTTAAACAGTTAGATTAGTATACTATTAATGATTGTTACACATTTTTTCGCATTTTAGTCAGTTTTTCTCTCAATTCCTACTATTAGCTCACACTCTTTCTATATACACTGATGTGCAAAACTTAAGCAACAATGTAAAAATTTAGCACATAGCCATGAAATTGCAGAAAAGGCAGTGTGAGCGTACGCAAAACGCGTGATGTCGGCGCGCGCTGCTCAACAGTAGAATAAAATGAAGGACGGAGACTCAATTCAACATATTCGCTGTAAGTGCCAGTGAGTCAGTTCGTGAAATATGGCTAGAAGAAATCACCTGGACGACTTCAAACGTGGAAGAATGATCGGAAAGCTGGAAGAGGGGCGTACTGTCACCAGTGTAGCCGCAGAGTTCGGAATCAACAAAAGTGTCGTTTCGCGCGCTTGGAAAGCGTTCCAAACCACAGGTACATCAGTTAGAAAGGTTGGTGGTGGCCGCCCGAGGACGACAACAGCAGGGGATGACCGATATATCATCCGCAGGCGAAAAGAGGTCGACAGCAGTCAGCTAGCGCCATTGCTCAAAAAACTCTGTACAGCAACGGGTCGACAAGTGTCGCGGTTTACTGTGGCCAGACGCCTTCACAAAGGGGGGCCCGTTCGCCCACCGTCCTGAACGCTGCCTCCCGTTGAAAGTTGGCCACCGAAGCCACCGTTTACAGTGTGGGGCCCGAGAGCACAAAAACTGGACAACTGATCAATGGAGTCGGTTCCTCTTTACGGATGAGAGTCGGTTCAGTGCCAGAAGCGATTCTCAACGCGTTTTGATTTGAGAGAGATCGGGACCCGGTTTTATCCTAGTAACATCAAGGAAAGACACCGTACGGTGGTCCTGGGGTTCTCGTCTGGGGGGGCATTATGCTGAACGGCGAACTGAGCTTCCCATTTTCGACAGAGGGTCTGTAACCGGGGATCGCTAGGAGGGGTACTTCTTCCCCCTGTGCGTCTTTTCCGAGGTGCCATTGGCCCAGACTTCATTTTATGGATGACAATGCACGGCCACATCACACCCCTTGCTGTTGGGGGAGCTGCTGGAAAGTGAAGATATCACTGAATGGATTTGCCAGCGTGCTCCCCAGATTTAAATCCCATCGCACATGTGTGGGGTGCTTTGGGGAGACGAATTGCACACGCTACATCATCCGGAGAACAACCAAACAACTCAAACAGATGTTGATTGAGGAATGGGCACTCCTACTCAAGAGATGTTGCACCAGCTGGTTCTGAGTATGCGGAGACGGTGCGAAGCAACCATTGTAGAAAGGGGAGAGCATATACCATATTAAGGAACATCTGCTTGTTGTTCTTCCTGTTGGATAGACAATCATGAGTCACGATACTATGCGTTCAATAAAGCTTGTTTTTGTTTGATTCCATACCGTATGCGTTGTATTCCTTTTTCAGCGCCGATGCTTTTGTCATCCTTTACGTATATAATACTCTCCCTCATTTCAGAATTTCATGTCTCTCAGATGATTTTTCGTGAAGTTATGGCAATAAACCCATCTGTTGCTTAAGTTTTGCACACCAGTGTATATTTATTTATTTATCTTCGTGGAATTTTCAATCGTTAATAAAATACATTTTAAAACGCTTAATTGAGCTGAAATTTTATATACGTGATTATTTTGGATGACAATACAATAATTTAATTATAATTTATAAAAATTGATTAAAACTAATTATTCAAATTCTTTCGAATACATCCACGTTGGCATCATTTCTGGCGACTTGTGTCAAAACATGAAAAGGTTTTTTTTTCTCACATTTTAAAGCGCTCGTTTGAGTTGCAATTTTCTATGCACTATAGTTTTGGTTAAAAATATGATAACTTAATTAAAATTAATTGATTGAAACTAATTATTTAAAGGATTACAGATGCAGCCACGTTGGTTTCATTTTTAGCGACTTGGGTCTAAAAGATTTTTTTTATCTCACGTTTTAAAGCATTCATTTGAACTGAAATTTTATATACACGATTGTTTTGGATGACAATACGATACTTAAATGATAATGAAATAAGAAGTTACTACCACTTAATGTTGGGGGATTCTGTCCTATGATATATACATTATTTAGATTAATTGTAACTATTTAATAAAAAGTAGCTAAAATAAAAATTTTCATTGTTGATCTAAGAAGAAATTGACTAAATTTATATATAATATATATATATATATATATATATATATATAATTAAAATTACTTGTTTTAAACTTTTAAAACTGTCAACTTGAGTGAAGAAAAAGTGCACTTAAGTCATTGTTTGTTGCATGAATTCCAAAAAGTAGGGGGGGGGGATATAACGCGATGGAGGCAAAAAGAAATTTGTGGGACGTATTTGCAGAGGAAGCAGTAATAGCTGGAATATGCCAAAAATGGCTTTTGAAATTTCGCTTGGATGAATTTTCTTTGAAAGATGAACCCAGATCAGGAAAACCATCAGATATCAGTGACTAAGAGTTACACAGTATGATCAGAAAAAAATCCTACGTTAGCTTCCACAGAAGTGGGCTTCAAGCTTGTAATTCATCAGACTACTGCTTTGGATTACATTAAAAGGCTTGGTTTCGTGTACAAACTCTCTGTTTGGGTGCCACATAAATTTAGCGAAAAAAATTTAATGAACGTAATTTCGATATGTTCTTCAAATTTAGCTCACAAAAGGGAATCGTTTTGGACCACTTGGTGACTGGAGATGAAAAGTGGGTAGTGTATAAAGACGTGGTTAGAAAAAAAAGCATATGTTTAGAAAGGGAGACGCCTCCATCCACATTCAAAACTGGCATGTATCAGAAGTAGGTTACGTTGCGTTGTTGGTGAGACGGCAAGGGTATAGTGCACCATGAGTTGCTGAAAGAAAATGAAATGGTCATTACTATTCGCAACTTGATGTTTTGAATGAAGAAGTTCGACATAAACGTTCATCCTTGTCCAACAGAAAGGGTGTGATTCTTCATTGCAACAACGCTAGATTACCCGCAGCAAGAAACACCGCATAAAAAATTGCCGAGTTGGCCTGGGAAACTTTATCTCAGCCAGCATATACTTCTGGTTCACCACCTGACTACGACCTCTTCAGGTCTCTGGAAAACTTTATTGATGGAAATGAATATATAAATTATGAGGGTGTCCAAATGTGTCAGTGGTAGAATACTTTGCCACCGATACAGAGGACTTCTTTTCCAGAGGGGTAGATAAGCTGCCAGAACGCTGGCAGACAGTTGTAACTAACAAAAGGACATATATATTAAAGTTTAAATAAAAAGTGAAAAAAAAAACTCTTTCGTTTTTTTATTTAAAAAAAAGTAGAACTTTTCCTTACACCCAATAGAGTACGTTTTGTGTATATAGTGGTAAGAAAAGTACCGTAACGATTTTATTTTATTGTTCAAAATATTAATGCTGGTTTTTTTTAACTTTAAAACAGGAATTGTAGCTTAATTATATTGTTCTAGAATTTGCATTTAAATATTTGTCCAAGAGAAAATTTTATCATTAAAAATTAAATTAAATAAATATTTTGCACTCAATGCATGATTTTTGAAATATTAGGCATATTAATTTAGCGTATATTGTTCAAATTAATTTTTTTACGTAAATACTTATTCTTGATTCATTATAAAGGGTTTCAGTTGTAAGCATTAAAAACTAAGAAATAAAAAAGATGAATATTAGTTATGTAAGAATAAAATAAAATAGAACAAATATCAGTTTTAATAAGTGATGCTTTATTCTATTACGAATAAATATTTTACTCATAAATGCTCAAAAAGATTATGATGCGATAAAATATACATCAATATGGTGTTTTAAATTTGAAACCGCTTCATTGCAGATTACCGGAAAAAATTAATTTCAAACATTCAATTTCAGCAAATACTATTAAGCTATTAATCATTCAAGCACAAGCCTATATTTCACCCGTATCTAATTTGAAGAAACAATATTCTATATTAATTTTTTAAAAAAATAAATATATTCTAGAATCTCATCTTGAGTTATGTATAATCATTTCAAGAATTAAAACAAATTTCAAATTACATGGTCGAAAAAATTCAAGCTGCGATTCTTCTGAAATTGGCTGTGCGAAGTAATTGTGGCTACCCTACAGTAACTGGTCCAAATACGGTATTGATGACGTTCGGGTACAAGCATTAACTAAAATATCGTTATCTGACCATGGTTTATAAATAACGTGTTTCATCATCTATAGTTCAACGTGTGATTTATAGAGCGGCATTATCGAAATACACGTAGCTAAACAATAAGGAATACTTCTACTGCCGATTATAAATAGTATCTGAATTTTGGTATTCATTAGAGTGCACTAAAAAAATGTCCTATAGGTTTGAACAAAATGTACGGTATTCTAAAAAGGATTTTTCAAGTAATTCATAAACTGGACATCTGGGAGCATTTGCTAAGCTTTCAAGAGCTAAAAGTCTAGATGTTTCTTCACGTGAAGTGATTGATATCTAGGTATTTTTCTGGTCTAGACTTTTTCTTTTCCATTTCCGCGTTTGTTTTCTGCATTGGCAGTTGACTTCGAGCTTTATTTAAAA